>CCAG010022056.1:0-22822 GCA_001077435.1 Glossina morsitans morsitans | reverse complement strand
AAAAATGTTCAACCATATAGAGTAATTGTTACCTATTTAAATGACAATGGAGTTAAATTTCATACTTAGCAACTCGAAAGTAACGATAGAATCGTTACAAAAAGTCTACAACGTCACTCAACCACCCAACTTCTGATAATGAGGGTTACCCATATACCAAAACGTTAAACCAAATTTAAACCAAAATCAAAATAATGTAAACCAAAACGCTAGACCAAATTTAAACCAAAGCCAAAATAATACTTTTCCTTTTTTGATATTCTACGAAACACACAGCGAAAGGTATTAAGCAATCCATTTCAAAACATTGAAGAGAAGCAGATGGATTCTAACCCAAATTCCTAAGGGCGAATAGCAAGAATTGCTTTTGAATAGATTCAATTGAATCTGCATAGCACTTATATGAAGGAGATCACACAACAGAAGCATACTCAAGTATAGGTCTAACCAAACACATGTACAGTTTTTTGGTAATATAAGGATCATCAAGCTCTTTTGACCACCTCTCAATAAAACCAAGCGCGGACCCAGCTTTGCTTAACGAGAACTCGACGTGTAAGTTAAAACGTAACCTATGGTCAAAGAGAACGCCTAAGTCTGTGAACGACTCGACGGCCTCCAACTTGTGTGAAATAGTGGGTAAAGAATGACTTCCTTCTTGAGAAAGAAAGCTTCTTACATTTACTTAGGCTTAGTGTCATATTATTCGACGAACACCATGCCACCAAATTAGTCAGATCAGTTTGAAGCTGATGTGATTGCGTTTTTTTTTTTTTTTTTTTTTTTTTTTTTTTTTTTTTTTTTTTTTTTTTTTCTGGCTAGATTTAATCACCGAAGGCAAGTCATTAATGAGTAGATTAAATAAAATGGGTCCTAAGTGGCTACCTTGAGGTACGCCTGACGTAACGCAGAATTCATATGAGATGGTGTAGTTAAACAAAACCCTGAATGACCTATTATGCAGATAAGAGCTTATCCATTTCACTAAATGGGAAAGAAAGCCAGCGGCTTGAAGTTTAAAGATAAGTAATTTGTGGTTAATCAAGTCAAGCCCTTTGCTAAAATCAGTGTATATGACATCGGTGCGAGAGCCACTAGAAAAAGCCTTGAAAACATGACAAGTAAACTCTATCAGATTGGCGACCGTGGATCTTTCTTTTCGAAAGCCATGTTGGAGTGGAGAAATATACGATTTGATGGCAAAGGCCAGATGCTGAGTTATAATTCTCTCGAATAGTTTAGGTAAGACACTCAACTTGGCGATGCCTCTATAGTTCTCAACAAGTTGTCTACTCCCACTTTTGTGAATAGGAATAAGAAAACTACTCTTCCAACACAAAGGGAAAACACCTAAGTTCAAGGACTGATTAAAAATCTTTGAGATAACACTACAAAGGTCGACATCGCAAGTCTAGTCTTCTTCAGAAATAACTAAATTAGGTATTGAAACCAAGTTAATTATAGGATATGGGTAATTTACTGATAAATCGAAACTAGCGGTCGAAAAGTTTCGTCGGAAGTACTCAACAAAGTGATTTGAGATTTCAAAATCATCCGAGGAATCAGAGCCATTAAAAGAAACATGCGAGGGATGTGCGGAAATTTTTCTTTTTGAACTAACAAATTTAAAAAAGTATTTCAGATTAGCAAATAAAGTGGATTTAATGAACTGAAGGTATCTGCAATAATATTGGTGATTGAGGAAGTTAAATGTATGCCTTGGCGCTGAGTAAGCGAAATAGTCTAAAGAATAGCCACTTTTCGAAAATTTTTTGAACAGCTTGTTTTTCCTATTCTTATAATATCTAATTGTCTTGTTACACGGGGGACACCTGCTTCGAGGACGGCACAGCTTATCGGAATGCAGCAATAGCTAGATTTAATGTATTGTTACGAAAATCCCAAATCCAGTTAATTCTAGCTAATTGATTTTCGTAAGTAATAAATTCCCTAGTGCATATTCGCGGCGCATCATACAGGTACCGGCCGACGAAAAAGATTAGCAGGGAATTCGACAGAGAAAAACCCAGGTGCACATGCGCGGCGCGTCATGCAGCTGCCGGCCGAGGAAAACGATTAACAGAAAAGCAGGTTGACGGATTAAAAATGAAGCCATGATGTTAGGTGATCGTAACATGCTTGTAATAATGTATATAAGTGGACAATTTGCGGAAGACAGTTTAGTCGTAAGAGAAAATTCAAGTAAAGAATAATAATAGTTGTGCTGAGCAGCAGAAAGTATCGTTAAAAACAAAATAAATAAAAAATTGTAAATAATCCTACATTTAGGAATATACTACAACTTGAAGTGCATTTTCTTTTCAATATCCGCGGTCTAGTGATACGAACCGTATTAAGGAGTGGAAATTCGTAACAGTATTGTAGAACGATGACAATAAGCTTTCTATACTTCCGGTTGAGAAATCAAGCCTCATATGTGAAAGATGATAGTTTAGCAATACAATATTGATTTTACGAAAATCATAATATTTGGTGGAAAAGGTCGGATTTGGAATATTAAGGCAGTTCCACGAACCATCATACTTTTGAAATGGATGATAAGGATCCTCAGGTTAACTAAAAGGTGGGCAACGATTTACACTAATCTCAGGAAAATTGGCAAACCAGAGATCAAGCAGTCTACCATTACAATTAAGGGTACGGTTATATTGAACTAAATTATGGTCATATATTTCGTTAAAGAACACAAAAGCTCTATCAGATGTTGAAGTAGGAATCGAAGAGCCAGAATTATCACTGTTACACCAAGTGACTTGAGGCAGGTTGAAGTCTCCCAACACAACGACCAAATCGGTGGGTCTAGACTGCTTGGCCATTTCACAAATGAGGGCAGCCTGCTTCTTATATATGGAGATATCCGAATTTGGGGGAATGTAGGAGCAGGTAATAAGTAGCTGTTCATTAGGCATTTTCGTTCGAATGGCGATAAATTCAACGTCAGGAGAAGTGGGAAATTCTATTGAATTAGACGGGACTGACACAGATATGGCAATTAATACACCGCCACCAATGCGATTCAATCGATCATTTCTGAAAACCCGGAAAGAATTTTGGAAAAGTTCCGACGAATGTATATTAGCTTTTAACCAAGTTTCAGTGAAGGCCAAACAGAAAAATTCAGTGCTAACTGAATTTAGAAAACTAGAACGAATTTTTGAATTTAGGCCACTAACATTTTGATAAATGGCATAATGGACCTGAAGAAACATTTAATTTAGGACTACGGCTTTGGTATTACGGGGTCGATCTCGAGGAATAAATTCCTTAATTAAGGATCCTACTGGCCACAGTAGCTTATTTAGCAACATTCCACTGTTCTCAGTCGGAACTAGTGTTTTAAAAGAAGATATTGCTCTAGATTGAGAAGGGGCCAATTTGAAGATGCTAACTCGCTTTAAGTTGACTGATGGGATGGGAGTTCGCCGCCAGATAGTTTTTTACGTTATCCAACGATGTTTCAGGTGCCAGTCTTGACACAAATATTGCTTTTCTAGGAGAACTGTCGTCAAGCAAATATCATTACTAGGAACAGGAGGGTTCACGGCTGGGGCGTTTAGAGATGAGGAGAATATTGATGGGGTTATCGCCCTTGCACAAGCTACTTGTGCGACTCGCCCAGTCTGGTGACCAGCATTCACATTCGAACAGCCAGGGGGAGAGGATGATTTATTTTGTTCTTTATTGATATTAGGTGTAGACGCCTGAGTTGAGTGAGAAATACCACTTGGAGAAGATACTCTCGCAACATCAGCATAAGTTATACCAGGAGGACTTCCTGGTTTATTTGAAGCTTTTTTGTTGCAGATCGAGTCAACCATATGTGGAACGCTAACGTTCTTTGAGGACATTTTGGAAGCACTGACTTGCCCTAACAAATCGGACTTAGGAGGAATTGGAGGTGACACACCACGCGCTACACTACAAGTAGTGATTTTACTAGCTTGGGAAGAAGATGAGTGCTCAATAAAACGACACTCATCAAGCCTTGTCTTAATTATTTCAAACTTCTCCCACAAGGAGCCGACGTTTTTGCCCAAGTCCGAGAAACTATTTCTCGTCTCCGAGAATAATTTATAGAAGTCAATGTCCCGCTTCCTACAGTCAGGACATGACGATCTTAAGCCCTTACAAGGGTTAACAACTGCATCAGCAGCACGGCCGAAAATACCGGCACACTTTGTATGACCAAAACGCTCGCAAAGCCAGCAAGAAACGAATCTATCAGATTCCAAGCCTGTTGTTGCGCGACATGGTGTATATAAGCAGTCCATGTCACGTCAAAAAGATAGAAATGGATTATGAGGAAAAAAAAAGAATAATATCAAAAGAATCACAACACTAAAATTATCTAAAAATTTAATAAAATTTCTCCGTTACTTTGACACTGTAACAAGAGAGCAAAAGAATAAGAAAAATCAAAACCAACTTGCAAAGACTATTGGTCTCTCTAAAAAAGAGAGAAAACAAAATCACAAAATTTATCTCTTAATTTAGACGAACATTTCACACTACTCAAGCAACGGTAAGCAAAGAGAAAAGCTGTAATAGCACCAAAAGAAAAAAAAACACGAAAGAGACCTACTAACAAGAGCACAAATGCTGAACGCAAGAACCAAAATGAACATCAACAAAATTTTAATATAATTTTAATATTATTGTAATTCTTACAGTCTTTACACTTTTACGCCTTTACAAACAATTAGGCTTCAAACGCATAAAAAGAAATATAGCAATAAGAAATTGAAAACGATGCACACAAGAACAAAACGACACGATCACGCCGCGATTAGTTGCCAAACTGATTATGTTTATTATGTTATGTTGATTTCCTTATTTATGGTTCTAAAACCATATGTTTTGTTTACATTTTTCTTTTAAACCAGTTGATAATAAGGCTGCCTACTTTGTTTGTCACTTAGGAGTTTATAACCCGAAAACGAAAATGACGCCTCATTTTGTCTGCCCCCTAAACGTCAGAATACCGAAAGGACCAGTTTTACCGTTGTTTGTGGTGATGAATTCTTTTCAATCATTTCTTTCCAATAATTTTTATACAATGTATGATTATTTATTTCTGTACGATATTGTCGTACATAATGTTGGCTGTTTATAAATTAACAAACATGAAACTTGTCCTCTATTTTCCCTTCACTTTTTCAAAATAAATAATACGAAAACAAACTATAACGAGAGCGATTCCTAGTGTAAAAAAGGAGATTTCGCCAACGAAGCGAACGAGGGCTAACAATGATATGTAATCAATGCCCAGAAACAACTTAATAACAAAATGTCGCAGCAATTTGTTCTAAATACAAACAAAGAAAGTGGCGCTTCTGTTCCAAATGACATTAATGGCGCTGTTAATTTGCAGCCATCTGATTGCTTGCTCTTGCATTCCCATTATTTTTATCGGAAAAAATTTTCTTAAACTGTTGTTCACAAAAATGGTTACGTTCTTGTCCCGGTTTAATACTGGCGTCAGTTGAAGCACTCTAGAATAATACGAAGTTGTCTTTTGAGGAGTCATTCGGCTTTTAACCCTTAATTTAAGTCCTGCAAATGGCAACCTGGCGGGAGGTTTTAAATATATTTTTATGAAAAAATATATTGGCTAAAAATGATATGATTAATTAGACGGGAATCTTATAAAAGCTCATTGACGGTATTTAAGGCTACATAACAATTTAGCGTATATGAAAATCTTTAACGCTCGTAATAAAAGCATAAAACATTTTGTAATGCAATTTAGGAACACGTGGTTGCACGAAAGTATCGTGGTGGCTATTGTTTCCATTTGCAAAGAAAACAAAAGGAACTAAGTTTTTATTTAGACACTACGAGCTTTCTCTACAAATTACTTTTACATTTAATTATTAAATAATTGCTGATGAGGTCTGGGAAACCTTCCGCTTCTCTTCAAGGAGAGTAATGACATTGGGGCGACAGCACTCTTCCTAAGGTGTCCCCGTTCTTGTAACAGAACACGGCGGATCTATAGAGGTACGCTCGGAAAAACCTGTAATCCCGTGTCATACCGTGGTCATGGACGAATGGCAGAACACGATTTTGTCCTCGAACGATGCGTCCCAGAAACCTGGCAATCTCTGGGAAATCAAAACCTCCCCTTCGAGATGCAAGGGCTCCATCTGGACTAACAATTTTCCTTACCTTTCAGACAGTTATCGAGAAAAGAATTTATGAAAAAACACCAAAACCTAATCCTCAAAGGGACGCAATGCTCGAACCCGCAGATGAAATTGAGGATGTTGTCATATCTGAGGACAGCTCTGTTATCGGCAACATACCTAACAAGGACGAAGATGTTCTTATTGGCTCTCAATCCTATCGTTTGCGGGAGCACATAAGAGATCGAAGCAAGGAATCAAACCTCCTGGGGGAACCTTTGTAGGAACCCCCGAAGAGCAAAGAGAAGAGAGAAAGGAAAGTTGCGGCAGGAGCAAGAGACTATGTGGAGCCATCCGCCGTCCTCTGCAAGCTCCGACTAAAAGTGGCATGAGTTTTGAAGAGGCACGCAAGGGAGAAAGGGAAAACACAGATCAGTTGCAGGCGGGACAGTCTGGACGACTTTTAGACCTCCGGCCCCAGCAATCCGCCAAAACACCCAACAGGGGGACCCCAGTGGAACCATAAACAGTACCGCGGCCCAAGCGCGCATATGCCTCCTCTTATAAGAAGAAGTATCCAAACAAGGTGAACTTGAAGCGCAGACGCCCTGTTCAAACATACAAAAGGCCTACCAAGAATATTGCCTTCTAAAGGCAAAAAATTTACGAGAAATGTGCCTTGGTGAAATCTGAGGCTTTAAAAGCTCTGATCCGAGGCCAAAAATTTGTTCAAAACCCGGTGATTAGGCTAAGTACAAGGGACCCCTCACCACTTATGTCGCCGAACTAAGACGATCAAAGCGGGCTACTTGGCTACTTGGCCCCAGGAGCAGAGTGGCTACAGATAGCTCCAGGTAAAGACCACAGCAATGGAGTATGCACTGTAAAGACAGCAAGTGTAGATTGCACAGGAAATCCAGAAGACTGGTCGCCTCCTAATGGAGATCCACTTTCCGGCATGCCTGTGGTATGCGAGACCAGGGCGCCAGGTGTGTCCTAGAAATATCGAGTTCTAGGGACTATAGTCTCGTTACCAAAATCTACTACACGGAACGGACGCAATGAGCCCTGTCAATTTCCGTCCCACACAAAACGCCGGGACCAGACGCGATAAGCACATGTCTCCAAGAGAGAGCAGAAAATTTCGTCCCACAACTTGCTAGACTATATAAGGCTAGCCTTCTAACGGTATGTGTATGAAATCATATAGACCCATCTCCCTGAGCCCCTTTCTTCGCAAAACTATGAAGAAATCTTTAGATAACTTCATTAGGAGCTTATTTGGGATTAAACCCCCAAACAATTACCGGTTTTTCTACAAAAGCGTCAAACCCACCACGACGGCAATTTATGAGCTGATTGGTATCATCGAGCGGATGATAGAAGCCGAGCAAGTGGCTCTCGTTGCCTTCATCGATATGCAGGGGCCTTCGACAACACATCATACGCGGCTATAGAAAGTGCCCTGGAAAACAGAAACATTCCAAACCTGATTATCAATTGAATATCCAAAATGCTGAAATCCAGGTTGGTTACTTCGGAGCTGACAGGAGCTTCCTTAACTGTCAAGGCCGATAGAGGGTGCCCCGAAGGGGTCGTGCTCTCTCCTCTTATTTGGACCGTAATCAGACATGAGCCACTAGCGAAACTAAATGATCTAGGAATCGAACCACGAGGTTATGTAAACGACCTGGCAATTTCCGTGGTGGGCTGGCCTGAACAAACGATTACCGAACGCATGCAGAAAGCCCTAAGCATAACCCATAAGTGGTGCAAGGATAAAGGATTGCACATTGATCCCCGAAAAACGGTCCTAGTTCTTTCTTGAAAAAGAGGAAATTAACATTGGACAACGTCTATCTACACGATGTTGACTATTGAGTGAAATATCTGGGTGTCTACTTTGTCAGAGGCTTAATCTGCAATTCTCATTTAAGACGGCTAACAGAAAAGAAAACTAGAGCACTCTTTGCCTGTCAACGTCTTTACGATAAAATATGGGATATAATCCCAAAAGTACTCTACTGGTTTTATACCACCATAATCCTTCACATTCTAACTTATGCAGGGTTGGCCTAGTGGCCTAAGATAAAGCAAGAAACGGCAACGATGACATTGAAGAAAACTCAACGTCACGCGAGCATGACTGTGGCGATGAAATCCAGGCTTGCCTAAACGCACTTAAACTATTGAATTAAAACATGGGAATTTGACCGCACACCTACAGGTATTAAAAAACTTCTGGGATGAACCTTTTATCAAGATACCAGGAGAGAGCGAATCTGCATTTACTCCGACAGTCAAACTGCCGTAAAGTTTCTAAAGGGGTGACCGATAACATCCACACTTGTGTTGGAGTGCCTTCAAAAACACAATGAGCTAGGCAGGGGCAATGATATTTACCTAATATGGATGTATTCGGGTGTTGAGGGCACCGGACAGATTAATTCTCTAGCCAACAGGGGAGACTAAGGCACCATGTTAAATCCTCCAACAAGCCATATTACCAGGCTGATATCGCAATGAGCACAGCAGAAATCGGATTGCCACTGGAGGCAATGCACAAGACAACGGCAGGCAAAAAGATTCCTACAATCTTCTCATATTTTACATAAGCTACAGGAACTAAGAAAAAGTGACCTACGGTTAACCACGGGTCGTAATTCCCTCAGGAACCCTCTGAAAAACATCGGTATGTCCGATACTGATTCATGCAGATTCCTCCAAAGCGAGAGGGAGACATCCCGTCATATCCTATGGGAATGTGAAAATTAAATTTTTTTTAAATAATCAGCCGTTTCACAATATTTTGCAGGAATTAAACGAAGCCTCTGAAAAATGTTTGAATTGAAATGTGGGATTTATTTTACAGAACAGGCGATTGGATTTAACACGCGCAATCTCTTTAAATTTATCACTTAGTTGTTGAAAGATGTGATTGCGAATTGCCAGTATTGCTTTATAGGGAGTGGATTTGATGGACAAAAATGTCCCATCTACTTGAACACTCTTTGCATGAAAGTTGACTTTCTCATTTAAAAAAAGCCGCAGTAATCATGTATCCAAACAAGGTGACAGTCATCCAGTTGAGACTGTAACATGTAACATCCTGTGTATATCAAACATATTGATTCTCTGCATCTCTTTATTTATTAGAAACAGAGTTGACTTGCTATCCGAAAAAATAACAATTCTTTTGATACCATCAGTAATAGTCACCTTAATAGCATGTAAAACAAAAAATTTCATATTGCATATACACACAACCAAATTCTATTAGACCAAGATGCAGCGATTTCATATTGCATATACACACAAACAAATTCTATTGGATCAAAATGGAGCGCTAATTCTATTAAACCAAGACGGAGCCCTAAAGTATATTCCTTTTTTTTTCATTTTATTGAAAACTCAGTGTACATCTAAACATCATGTAGACTTTCATTTCTGTGAAGAGAAGTTTTTGGTGTTGTGCTTTGTTTGTGTTCTTTGTTTTCTTTTTTCGGTTTAATTGCAGTCCGTTTTGCATTTGCTGGTTTGTGTTTTTTATATTATGCGGCAATGTAGGTTTTTATGGAAATTTCGCAAATCCAACCTCGATCCTTTTAAATTCAAATTTCATTTCCCCCGATTATTATCTGGGCATGGGCAAAATCCTAAAAATAGATTTATCGACGATCAAGTAAAGAGAGAGACTAGCATAGATTGACTTCTCTTGCACAAACCAAGATACACTCCCCAACAGCTGATTTAAGCACCAACTTCATCAAAGGGGAAAACTGTAACGGGTAGACCGTATATAAAACATCCTTGCTATTCGGTAAATTTCAAATTAAAACTTCACTTTAATCTTCGCGATTAGCTGTTGTTTTCGCTTTATTTGTTTTTTTTGTTTTTTTGTTTATATTTTATTTTGTTATAATTTCGTTTTAATATTCAATTAAATTACAGTATGTTGGGTGAAATTACTGTTCTACAATTTGAATTAAGAATTTTTTTAACCATTTTCTCGTTATTTATTGAAATTTTAAAAGTCGTGTAAATCTATTGTTAATTATATAATTCGGAATTTTTTCTCAAGTCAGTTAGCGTAATAAAGAGTGGAGCAGGTTTTAATATAATTTAGTCACTTTTTTTTTAATTTAATTTTAATAAAATTTTATATTTAGAACTTTAGAATGTGTTTGTAATAATTTAATATTGCAATTATTATTTAAGCGGAAAGTGGAGATTTGGTCATTTGTCAACAGAGTAATAGTAGTGTACGTGTTATTTTTCTTCTCTTTCCATCAACACTTTTTAAAAGTTTTTAAAAAAAAAAATATTAAAAATAAATTTTTGGAAAATTACTGAAAATATCTAAGATGTGCGTCTATGTGAACAAGAACTGAAAAGGCCAATTTATTAAATTCCAAATAATCTTAAAAATTAAAAATTTGAAATACTAAAAAGAAGTTTTCATTATAATAATAATAATAAATCAAATATTGTAGCGGCGGGTAAGTTAAAAACTTAAAGTTAATACATATTTATTTTGCTTCGCTTATTTTATTTCTAAATAATAATATATATAAAGTAAATAAATCGTAGTATCTGTGATCGCGTGAAGTAAACGTCCATGAATTCAATATTTTTATGAAAAATTTATAGAAAGAAAAACTTCTCTTTTTATGACCAAACAATAGGAAAGAGAGATTGCACTCACAAAATTCATTACATTCAGCCAAATCATATTCTGATCACAGATTACCTAACAGCTTCTTATGCTAAGTGATGCCGATTTCGAAAACTTATTTATAAGTTTTCATTAGATATTTAACTAAAAATAACGTATGTGTAGATTAAAAAAAAAAAAAATGAATTTTCCAGTTAACCTTTTATTCTACAAAAGCAAATCCTCTACGTTTTCCGGTAGTTTTATCGGTAAGTATCTTGATTGAAACCACTTTACCAAATTCCGAGAAATACTCTGTTAAACAAGATTCATCGTGGTTATCTTTCAATCCAACCGCAAAAAGATTCTCTACTAAAAAATTCTTATTTTCGGACGCTTCACGTTTTGGGCGAGGTAGAGTGCGTTTAGTTTCTGCAGTTCTGTGCATAAATATTGAAAAGAGAGCTATGTAAGTAAAATATATTAAATATTATACAGAAAAAACTTACTTTCCATCAATAACATGGGGACGATTCTCTTGAGCTTTTGTATTATTGTAAATTTGCTTTCTCCACAAAATATTTGATAATCATCTTAAAGAAAAAATATGAGAAATATATGAGAAAAAATGGCAACGCTGTTCAGATAATAAATTCTGGCTTGCCTGTAAAAAACTGGCTTCTCTGTTAAGAAAGATAATAAATTCTAGCTTACCTGTTAAGAAAGATAATACATTCTGGCTTCCCTGTTAAGAAAGTTAAAAAATGCTGGCTTCCCTGTAAAATTCTGGCTTCCCTGTAAAAAACTGGCTTCCCTGTAAAAAACTGGCTTCCCTGTAATTTTACTGAAAAAAAAATAATTTTCAGAATTTTTATTAAAAGACTAGAACGCAGAACCTTGTTCAGCAGTGCGTTTAAGGCGAGATCGTTTAGTTGTAATTTTGGAAGGTGATATAAAGTTCTACACATTTACACAGCAAACACAACGGTTCCCACCTTTTTTGAAGATTTTGCGGGAAACGAACTTTAAATCAACGCAGGAAGAGTAAATTCAAGATGAGAAAAATATTAGGGGCTGATAACCCGAATCCATGTCTGATGGCAAGCAATTCAACAAAACTCGAAGAAAGTTCCTCCGCCACTTTGACTCTTATGTACTATTTTAGATAGATGCTTCACTATCGAGAAGCTAGATACATTATGTCCGACAGAACGGTCAATGGCAGCTCTATCATAGTCGTTGTTGTAATAAAGAAAAAGCTTTTCTTGACATAAGATCCTCATACATGAGAACTTGACGTTTTGCTTTGAGGTAGAGATCGATTGAAGAATATTCGTGAAGACTCTACTTTTGTTGGTAAAAAAATTCCAGAGTGGAAATGAATTTACGTTGTCAAAAAAATGACGCAGTTTTTGATAACACAATGTACAGCTGCAAGAGACAGTATCACTGAGAGATATAATTTTCTGAAAAAAGGAAGCATTCATTATCTTCACTGTAATTAACTCCTTGGCAGTACAAAGAAGAGCTCTTTTGGAAACGGGCCATTCACAAGAAGTGACATTGAGAATATGTTGAGGAGTTGAGGGAGTCAGTCCAATACAATGTTTTAACATTCCATTTTCAACTGTTTGTGTACGTTTCTCAATATATTTTGGGAAATTACAAGATGGAGAATGTGCAAATTCAATCGTAGACCTGACGAAACCTTTGTGCACAGTCAAAGTTATTTTGGGAGGTACGCCTAGTCATCAGTTTGATGATATTACATCCAGATTGACAGTCTCTGAAGGCTTTTTCATAATGTCCACGAATAGTTACGCTGTTATTTAAAATTCTACCGAGGAATCGAAAAGATTTCACCTGATTAACTTTAGTTCCTGTGTTTAGTTCCCTGATTTCGCGTTTAGAACTTTTGGCAAAACAAATAGTATTTGTTTTGTTGTTGTTTTGTTGGGGATCGAATCGAAAAAAAGATTAGCTTTTATCGAGAGATTATTCGCAGCTATTGAAAAAGATGAATCCGCAGATACAATTAGAAAATCATCTGCGTATTGAAAAATGTGGGTTTTGTCATCAAGAAAATTAAATTGGGTCGGGACCAAAAAGACAAAAGAAGTAAAAGAACAAAATTTTCATGGTTTGTAACATGGAGTAGGCGCAGGCGATCGTTTCTATTTTCGAAATAAAAGATTTTGCTTTATAGACATGTGGAAGCTGTAGGCTTGTCCTTTGAAAAGTTTAGGTAAATTCCAAATTCTTTTGCAAATTTGTAGGCGATATCTTCATTTTCGTTGATGGGAGAATGTTTACCACAAATACTACAAAGTTGCGGAAACAGACAGTTGAAGAGACGAATAAGCGGATATGCTTAGGTGCATTCCAAAATTTAAACTGGCGACGATTTTGTTTTTGCTTTAAACAACAATTAAATTTTGACACACTATAATTTTGGATAGACATGGTAAATTTTTTCCAATTTTGGACACAAATGCTACATAGAGTATGCGTTCAAATTTTTGTACATGTATTTGCTATAGTTTATGAGTAATGAGCGAAAAAAACCAATTTTTTAGTCCCTTTGAAAAGTAGAGGTGTTCTCAATTTACGTGGTGCTGTGGGCGTGTCCTTCGACGGATTTAGCCTATTTTCAATACTAACCTTCGTGCAAAAACTTCCAATGCTGCTGCCAAGTTTGAAGTCGATAACTTCTTTTTTTGCGGCCAGGAGAATTTTTGCAGATATTACATAGATGGACAGGCGGACATACTCAATTTGATGCTGATCAAGAATACATTATAATTTGTGGGATCTCTGATGCTTCCATCTCGGCGTTGCAAACGTTTCTACAAAACGAATATATTCCCCATCATTCGGCGATGGGAAATAACATATCTTAATATCTGCGCTTTGCTTTAATTTCTTGAAGTTGCTTTTAATATTTTAAAGTTGATTTTAAAATATTTAACATATCTTTTTATTTAACACTTCTTCTTTGAGAAGTAACTGCATATAGGTTGGAGATTATGGAGCTCAAGCAACTGCCTTACGGAATACCACCGTACACTTCAACATTCTCTGTACCTATGACCAACACATGCTTGTGTAAAAAATGTAGTATCCACAGACGCGTTTGAAGCTTAAAAAAAGTGACACCATCATAGGCTTTGCTGATGTCCAATGAAAGGTTAACAACCCTTTAACCAACTCTTTTTAAACTAGCTATGAGAAAAGATAGTTCATTAACGCACACATTCGTATACTTGCGTTTTTGATAATCTTTATGAATACAGATATTAACGAAATTGGTCTGAAGTTACTTAAATCAGTTAAGTTTTCAACTACTTTAGGAATGGGAACTACTTTGATACATCGCAAACCTAAGGGTATAAAGTTAATAGACCAGCAGTCGTTAATTGCATGAAAGAGGATACTTAAGCTTCCTCCAGACAGTGTTCTGACCATGTCATACTTAACTCCATCACGACCTGCTACAGTAGTCCTCTTTCTGGAATGTAAGACATACATTAGCTCAAACAATGAAAAGGGTGTATTGTTGAGACTTATCCTGTTCATTCCACAGAAGGCAATCGTTTAATTTTAGACTAAAATGTCGATGACTATTTATGTAATTCCAAAAAAAACGCAAGTTGCCATTATCACATAACTCTTTAATCGTAATAGCTCTATGTGTGCCTTCCTAGCTACAAACCTCCATTCCTTCAGTGTTTTCATATATTCAATGAAGTTGGCTGGATTGGCATATTTACTGTTTTCTTCTTGCAGCTTGGTATTTGGGAAAAAGTGTTGACAGAGACAAGGTTTATGTAAGATGGGCTATCAAAAAAGTTAGTTGCAGCAGACTTGATCACAGACCGAAAAGCACTTTGAATTGGTGATAAATCGAAAGGAAGATCAACTTTAGACAGACGATCCATAAGGAAGTTGTATCAAATGATATTTTCCATTTTTTTAACGGAATTGTTGCGACTGTGAAATAAAATGGGAGAGTGTTGACTTTTGCTAATGCAGGCGTTGGTCGTGAATTATAAGATAGTTGAATTACAAAAGATTAGCCCCAAGATACTACTCGCGACCATTATTTCAAAGCGAAATCTAAATTTCAAAGCGAAACCTACATTTCAAAGCGAAACCCAAAATTTCAAAGCGAAACGTAGTAAAAAGTGAAAAGTAGTATTACTAATATTTAAGACATTAAAACTGCTGGCATTGATGGCATTTACAAGGATCTTGCCTTTGTTGATCGAGACTTGGTCGCCATACAAGCAAGCATTGAAATCTCCAGTTAGAATCAAGTTTGTACATCAACACTGGATGGAAAGTAGGATGATGCTATGAAAAGATTCATCGCTTTGATGATGAAAATGTCAACATCAGAATTGTAAAGAATATGTTTGAAATTGAAGCCTTTCTTAACTAGTATACTCACACACCATAGCCGTCGTTTCGGCATTTGGTGGCTGAAGTATAATTGGACAATTTAACTTCAAAAAACTTATCATCCTTCAGAAACACTTCGCTTAAGACGCATAAATCAATATTATTCGAGTTCAGGTAAAAATCCAAAAATTATAAGTTACATCAAACACTTTCAATATTATATTGTAAAAACGAGATCATATTTTAAATAAAAACGAAACCCCAGCGGATTTACTCGTAGTACTAGGCGCTTTAATGCAGCGAGAATTACCACAATAAGGCATATTTTTCAAATTCCTTAACAAGATTCTGACAGATCATTAGACAGCTACATTCTTTAATCGCAGAGATTAAACTGTCAAGTGCCGAGAAACGCAAATTGTTGTTTGAAATCACTGACCGCTGAGATTTTGTTACAGACGGGTTGCGGAATGAACTGGGAGAATATTTGGATACAACATATTTCCTTTTAACGACCGCATTAAATTTTATCTTTGTGAAAATCTTGTTAGCGTTTTCATTTTCATCCTTGCACAAAATAGCGAACGAGTTCCCTAAGGGAGGAAAATTCTCATCGTAGTTATCATCCAGACATTCAAAGTAGTGCGAGGCAAACTTCTCTTTCACTTCTTTATGGGGAAAATTTTCAATGGCCAGCACTCGGGCAACACTTGTTTAGAACGTTGTGCTCGCCTGAACCACAGGACAAACACTTCGCACTTGGAAGCCTTCCCGCAATTCAGACACCTATCCCTCTTGGCTTTACAGAACTTCGACACCTGCCCATATCTAACACACTTAAAGCATTTCTTTAAGATGCGTATGAAGTACTCCACGGGTAAATTGACAAATTTAATTTAATCGCTTTCGGGAGGGATTCCCCTTTAAAACCAATTTTAATACTCGTTGTGTACATATCATACTCAATGGGGACGTTGCGAATAACTCCAAATCTTTCCGTGAAAGATCTCGGAATATGAGCTTTTAAATTTTTTTTGTTAAAGTCAGTGTTTTTAACGAAGTATTAGCCTTAAGGGCAGAGCTGAAAAGCAGTTTAGCTCTTGTTTAGCACTTGTAATTTCTGCAAGCCATTTTATTTATTTTATTTATTTTTATTTATTTATTCCACTTATACAGAAACTCAACTAAAACAAACGACAGTCGAGTTCAAATGACTCTTAAAGTAAATCTTAAATTAATTATTATTAAAAAAACTTAGTATAAGTACAATAAAACAAATAAAAGGAAAAAAAAGAAAAAAAAAGAAAAAAGGCATGTACACAATTAGCACAGAGCCACACCCACAACCGGTACAGAACCTAGTGACAAATGGACCCCTAAGCCATCCCAAACATGCATAAGCTTGGCAACCGATAATAGTTAGCAACAATTAATTTTCGAATCGTAGTAACTTTTTAGGATTAAGAGCTAGTTTAAGTACGACATTGGCAAATCTCGTGTATTAAACAATGTTGCTTTAATGGACTTTAAAGTGTCCGATAATGAAAAAAGGTGATAGACGTTATTTAGGTTCTTGCAAACAACTCTGAGCGGGTTAAACAGCTCATAATTATATTTACAATGACTAACCTTAACCAAGGTAGCACCGTTTATTAATTTGATTGCAAAGCAAACGCCAAGAACAAATCTACGTTTTTCAAGAGACGGTAAGGACAAAAGAAGCAACCTATTTTCACAGTGGGGAAGAGAAGCGGACGGATCCCAAGCCAAATTCCTAAGAGCAAACAACAGGAATTGCTTTTGAATAGATTCAATTGAGTCTACATAGCACCTATATGAAGGAGACCACACAATAGAAGCGTACTCAAGTATAGGCCTAACCAAACACGTATACAGCCTTTTGGTAATATACGGATCATCTAGCTCTTTGGACCACCTCTTGATGAAACCAAGAGCGGACCTAGCTTTGCTTATCCAGAACTCAACGTGCAAATTGAAACGTAACCTACGGTCAAAGAGGACGCCTAGGTCTGTGAACGACTCTACGTCCTCCAACTTGTGCGAATCTATAAAGTAATGGGTTATGAATGACTTCCTTCTAGAGAAAGAAAGCTTCTTACATTTATTTAGGTTTAGTGTCATATAATTTGAAGAGCACCATGCCACCAATTTATTTAGGTCAGTTTGAAGCTGATGTGATTGCGATTCTAAGGAAAAAGAAGAAAACAGTTTCACATCATCAGCATACATTAAGATCTAGCTAGATTTAATCGCCGCAGGCAAGTCATTAATGTATAGATTAAATAAAATGGGTCCTAAGTGGCTACCTTGAGGGACTCCTGACGAAACGTGGAATTCATATGAAGTGGTGAAGTTAAACATAACCCTGAATGACCTATTATGCAAATAAGAGCTTATCCATTTCACTAAATGGGAAGGGAAGCCAGCGGCTTGAAGTTTGAAGATAAGTAATTTGTGGTTAACCAAATCAGACGCTTTGCTAAAATCAGTGTATATGACATCAGTGCAAGAGCCATTGGAAAATGCCTTGAAAACCTGACAAGTAAACTCTAACAGATTAGTGACCGTTCCTTTCCGTCCGTTCCTTTTCGGAAGCCATGTTGGAGTGAAGAAATATATGATTTGATGGCAAAGGCCAAACGCTGAGTCAAAATTCTCTCAAATAGTTCAGGTAAAACACTTAGCTCCAGGCGCACAACGGTATTTCAGAGAAGTCAATCCATTAAAAACGTCGTCATCAGAAATGACCAAATTGGGTATTGAAACCGAGTTAGTTGTAGGATAAGGGTAATTTGCTGATGAATCAAAACTAGCAGACGAAACGTTTCGTCGGAAGTACTCC
Organism: Glossina morsitans morsitans; assembly: GCA_001077435.1. Taxonomy (NCBI): domain Eukaryota; kingdom Metazoa; phylum Arthropoda; class Insecta; order Diptera; family Glossinidae; genus Glossina; species Glossina morsitans. Next base: position 4,758 of record CCAG010022056.1, on the reverse strand, counting down.
GCAAACAGATTTGAAAATTTATATTGAAATATTTCAAATAATCTTAAAAGAAAAGATCCGGGCTGATGTTCATACGCTTGCCTTCGGCGTTTCCATAAATTTCAACAAAAATTAAGTAATTGCATTAAAATATAGTCATACAAATTGATATTTTTTAGCTTTGGCACCCAAATCAGAAGGCTTATTGACTACCTATTTACTGAGTACTGTTAAATGATTATCTTTAGCTTCTCCTTTGGGAGATAAATTAACTTCATCCCTACCCATCCTCGATCTCTTATTATTCATTTGCATTCAGTGGCCTTCATATAAAAATCTTCAAAATTATCTCTATCTCTATATGTATTAATTAAATCAGACCGATAGGGAGACAGGCTGTTATCGTTTTAGCTGTTATGCCAGAGAATCCTTAAAAAATTTAATATGTATATTTTTAAAAAAGGTGTTTACAGAATTGGAAACGAAAGAATAACTTTTCACTCGAAAACGAATTCACTAAGGATTTATATCAAATTTTAGTTTATTTGGAAAAATTTGTTTTCTTTTTTAACTTTTTTTTTTAATTCTAATCTCTTTTTTCAACTAACACAGACAAGACACGTCCAAAAAAAAACTTTTCAGCTGCCGTTTGCCACATGTCGTGTTGTTTCAAGTGTTGATTGATTTGGAATGAGTTATCGTAATTATAATTAAACTTGTTGTTTTGTCTAATAGTCTTTTTAAAAAATGTTTATAATTCCATAAATCAATAATTCCTACGCATCCATAACTTGATACCAATCTTCTGAAACAAACTGCAGAATGGACAGTACCGAATGAACTATTACAACATGAATATCAGCTAATCGAGGGAGGTTAACATCATTGTATCATCAATAAATCAATTACAATCATCCCGTGATCTGCATCATCTTTTTTCTCTGTTATAATCTCTATTGCGTTAATGAACCTCACGCTCTTAAGAAGATTTTGCGTTTAATTTTCATAACGTTACTGCATATATAGGTCTTATGATTTACAGCTATGACCCATTCCTCTTTTATTTACCAAAAAAAAAATACAGAACTATTCGATACTAACTCACATGTACCCTTGTTATTAACATACATATTGAGCATACTTATCTGACTAATATAAAATTCTTATCGTCTAGATAGTTTAACGAAAAAAAAAAGACATTATTTTTATCAAATTTTACATCAAATAATTTGAGTATCTAAAATAGAATAAAACCTTTGTCACGAGGAAGAAAAAGAACAAAATTATTCATCTATTCATAATCTCCTGTTAAAAGCCTAGAGTTACCTGTCATAATGCATAGATTTTGAGGGTTGTTTGCCAATAATAATCAATTCCTCTGTTATCTAATCTTTGGTATATAAACCTAATCAACAATTTGATCAATAGTTAGAAATAGAAAATATTTAACTAAAAAAGCAGAATTACTAAGTGGAAATGGAAATTTTTAACATCTTAATGGGTGCATCGCTTTTGAAAGTGGTGATGCTTGCTGGAGTTGATCCGACATGCCACCTAAAAGAATTTGTTACCACAGTAAATATCCAAATAAACAATAATTCTGTAATGTGTAAATAAGCTAAGCAGCTAAGTTTCTAAAAACGATTACTCGTAGGAACAACGCATACGTTCTCATGGTTATCCAGCAGAGTCACATTTTCTGGAGACATCTGACGGTTACGTATTGAATATTTTTCGTATACCTTATTCTCCTCGATTACATAATCAGAAAACCAATCGCCCAACCGTGTTACTACAGCATGGTCTATTTAGTAATTCCGATTGCTGGCTGAACAGCGGCCCCAATAATTCTTTGGCCTACTTGCTAGCTGATGCTGGTTATGATGTTTGGCTGGGTAATGCGCGGGGAAATATTTATTCCCGTAATAACACGAGAGTTTCTGTAAACAACCCCAGCTTTTGGCATTTTGATTGGCATGAAATCGGAATAAACGATATCTCCGGCATGATTGATTTTATTACCAATATAACGAGTCAAAGCAAAATTCATTACGTTGGCCACTCGCAAGGTACAACGGTATATTTTGTACTCATGTCCGAACGTCCAGAATATAATAACAAGATTAAGTCATCTCATTTGTTGGCTCCATGTGCTTACTTTGGACATGGCACATCATTCGTATTTGACATGCTGACTCCTTTAGTGGGTACACCCGGTGGGATGTATAATAAAATATTTGAAGATACGGAACTAATGCCACAAAATGACATGTTCAATCGCTTTGCCGATACTGCGTGTAGTGTGGATGGTACTTTGGGATTTGTGTGTAAAAATCTCTATCTTCTTTTTATAGGCGCAGGTTATCAGAACACAAATACTACCTCTCTCCAAGTTTTGATTGAAACTCACCCGGCTGGCGCTTCCAGTAATCAAGTGACACACTTTTTGCAATTGTATGTATCCCGCAAATTTCGAAAATTTGATTGGGGTGAAAAGAAAAACATGGCGCTTTATGGGCAGACTGCACCGCCCGATTATAATCTAAGTAAGTTGTCTGCCCCGGTATACTTATACTCCGCTAACAAAGATGGCTTATGTGATGCCAAAGATGTGGACAAATTGGTAGCTGATCTACCACCACATGTTGTGGATTATCGCATACCTGACTCGAACTTCAATCACCTGGATTTTATAGTGGCATATAATATGAAAGAACTTGTTAATGAACCAGTTTTACGAAATATTTATGAACACGAAATTTTCAATTATGCTGCTAACTGAAATAAAAAGGAAATCGAAAAATCCATTTAGCAAAAAAAGTGAATGAATTATTAATGATATAAGATTCCACATATATATATACTTGATCATGGAGCGCGGTATCAATTGAAGCATGTTCGTTATCAAATGATGCAAACGCTCAAATTTAAAAACAAAGTTTGTAAATTTCAAACTCTTAGTTAGAGGTAGTGAATACAAAAAGAATTTTATTCTTTTATTTGTTTTATAAATTGTCTTCAGATAAGGAAAACCCGATTTTTTTATTGTCTTTTCTTAGTGATTTTAACCATTTTAAAAAAGTTACCGAGCAAAGAGCGGTTGTTTGTTGTCTGTTGAAATCACAATTCGAAGGATTTCAAGAAAATCAATCTTATCCACAATCTTTTTCCTCAATTGCGGTGTCAAATTATAAAGTTATTTGTATAGAGTTCTAAGTTTTATGATAAATTTTTCCTAATATTGGTGGCAGCTAATATTGTCCTCTCGGGCGAAGACACGATGGGACGCAATAATGCTTCGCTTATATCCCCACGTCAATTTATAAATTTCATAAATTATATGATTTAATCACGTAATAAAAAGAAATAATAAAATAAATTATTTTTTTAAAATTCTAGTTCCGACTGAAAACAGTGAAATATTGTTAAATAAACCCCTGTGGCCAGTAGGATCCTTAATTAAGGTATTTGTTCCTAGAGATCGGCCCCGTAATACCAATGCTGTAGGCCTGTCGCCTTCAAAAAACTAAATGTTTCTTCAGGCCCATTATATCTCATTTATTAAAATGTTAGTGGCCTAAATTCAAAAATTCGGTCGACTTTTCTAAAGTCAGTAAGCACTGAGTTTTTCTGTTTTGCTTTCACTGAAACTTGGTTAAAACCTGATATACATTCGTCGGAACTATTCCATAATTCTTTCCATGTTTTCAGAAATGACCGATTGAATCGCATTGGTGGCGGTGTATTAATTGCCATATCTGCGTCAGTCCCGTCCTATTCAATTGAATTTCCCATGTCTCCTGACGTCGAATTTATCGCCATTCGAGCGAGAATACCTAATAAACAGCTATTTATTACATGCTCCTACATTCCCCCAAATTCGGATATCTCCATATATAAGAAGCAGGCTGCCCTCATTTGTGAAGTGGCCAAGCAGTCTAGACCTACTGATTTTGTCGTTGTGTTGGGAGATTTCAACTTGCCTCAAGTCACTTGGTGTAACAGTGATAATTCTGCCTGTTTAATTCCTTCTTCAACATCTGATAGAGCTATAGTGTTCTTTAATGAATTACTTGACCATAATTTAGGTCAATATAACTGTACCTTTAATTGTAATGGTAGACTGCTTGATCTTTGCTTTGCCAATTTTCCTGAGATTAATGTAAATCGTTGCCCACCTTTTAGTTTACCTGAGGATCCTTATCATCCAGCATTGTGTATTTCTTTTCTTCACGGTTCGTTGAACTGCCTTAATAGTCCTAACCCAACCTTTTCCAGCAAATATTATGATTTTCATAAAACCAATATAGTATTGCTAAAGTTTCATCTTTCACATATGAGGCTTGACTTCTCAACCGGGAGTATAGAAAGCTTATTGTCATCGTTCTACAATACATTAAATCTAGCTATTGCTGCATCTGTTCCGCTTAAGCAGTGCCGACCTCGAGGTAGGTGTCCCCCGTGGTTTAATACGACAATTAGGTATTATAAGAATAGGAAAAACAAGCTGTTCAAGAAATTTTTAAAAAGTGGCTCTTCTCTAGACTATTTCGCGTACTCAGCCGCAAGGCATAGATTTAACTCCCTCAACCACCATTATTATTGCAGATACCTTCAGTTCATTAAATCCTCTCTGTTTGCTAATCCTAAATACTTCTTTAAATTTGTTAATTCAAAAAGAAAAATTTCTGCACATCCCTCGTTTGTCTCTTTTAATGGCTCTGACTCCTCGGATGATTTTGAAATCTCAAATCTGTTTGCGGAGTACTTCCGACGAAA
>CCAG010022055.1:0-15014 GCA_001077435.1 Glossina morsitans morsitans | reverse complement strand
ACCTTTTTTCATTATCGGACACTTTAAAGTCCATTAAAGCAACATTGTTTAATAAACGAGATTTGCCAATGTCGTACTTAAACTAGCTCTTAATCCTAAAAAGTTACTACGATTCGACAATTAATTGTTGTTAACTGTTATCGGTTGCCAAGCTTATGCATGTTTGCGATGGCTTAGAGGTTCATTTGCAACTAAGTTCTGTACCGGTTGTGGGTGTGGCTCTGTGCTAATTGTGTACATGCTTTTTTCTTTTTTTTCCTTTTATTTGTTTTATTGTACTTATACTAAGTTTTTTAATAATAATTAATTTAAGATTTACTTTAAGAGTCATTTGAACTCGACTGTCGTTTGTTTTAGTTGAGTTTCTGTATAAGTGGAATAAATAAATAAATAAATAAATAAATAATTAATAATAATTGCATAGCAAAACTAATCCTAACTTTATTAAGGCTCAAACAAGGAACTTTGTGTTCACATTAGATCTTTTTTAACACATCTCAGTGAATTTTCGATTTTTGATTTGCTTAATAAACGAAGAAGACAAATTAATTAATTATATACGTTATATACATATATGTAAAGAATATGTATAAACGTTTATAAACTAAATTTATTGCTTATTTTATTAAACTTTATAATTTAAATGCCTACTCTGGAAATTTATGTACTGCTTCGTCATTGGGTTAGGCCCGAACGATTCGTAATTTCAGGATGGGACTTCGATTTTGCGGATTTTCATGAGAACTCGTAGGAGTTGTCAATTATATGATTATAAATAATATGATATAAAATAAAACAATTTGTTTTAAATTTCAAATAATTTATCTAATTTATGCTTATTTTGTATTAATTTAAATTTTTTGTTATGTTGTGCTATTTAAAATTTTAATTTGTGCTCTATTTTTATAAGGAATGAAAAACAGGTAAAGTCGATATATTTCCAATTTTAAATATACTTATCAAATCCAAGTAATTAAAGAAATTTTTTATCTTTATTTTACTGAGTGCAGCGAGATCCTTCTCCAAGCTCCTTCTTTTAATGCCCTTTTTCTTTATTCTTTATTTCGTTAGCTAACCAAAAATAGAATATGCTTTCACATAAAATTTACTTATTTTCCACGCATTCGTTATTTATATTTATGTTGACCTTTTAGTCTTATTATTTCTTATCAAATGATATGGTAGCACGGCTTCCCATTGTTTACACCTGATTTTTGTGCGAATACAATAACAGTAAATAGAAGGAATGGAATTGAGTATTCGCAGATCAGAAGGATATGCAAGCGTTTCCAAGCGTTAATCCAAGCTAAGGAACATGACAAGGTTATAAGGTTATGACTTCAGTAGGTCATATAAGTATCTGTAATAACGACTTATCTCTTTGTCTTATTGAACCGGAGTTATCGCTTAAATTCATTGAAGTTACTGAAGAGCTGGTACCCCGTCACATGCGACTCCTCATTCTTGATTTTAAAACCATCACATGAGCAGCAAATTACTGTTGCGAACGTGTTGAATAGTCCAACAACCCAAGTCTTATTACAGAATGTTTCATTCCTCAAAACCAAGCTTTACTATTTCACTAACCTTCCGCCGCACATTCATAACGGTAATGAGTGCGCCAACAAGGCTGCTAAAACTAATTAAAAAATCATTAGCGCCAACTACTTTTGCTGCAACCATAATCAATCGTTTACAATACAAGAAGTCTCTTGCAAGCAAAATAATATTATTAATTACATAAGTGGCTTTCCCAGTATATGGGGTTTACAATTTATTGAAGATAGAGTACAATTTGTTGTTTACACTTGAGACTTATTAACTCGAAAAACGAAATAACGCATCAATATGTTTTAAGCGCTCATTGCATGAAGGCATTTTTTCTTCTTTCCTGCAATAGGGCATTACTTTTGGTTTCGAGGTGAAAACTCCCAAGTATCCAACCGCATTACCATACTGTTGCATGGCAAAATGTAAACGAAAACGTATGATTTCAGAGCCACAAATAAAGAAATCAACGTAAGCATAAACAACAAATTCGCGATAAATAATAATAAGTTAATATAAAGATAAATAAACTTATTTATTGATTAGTGAAAAAGAAGATTGATTAGGCATATGTAGACATATATATTAAATATATCCATAATTGGGAAACTATCATTTTACCTCTTTACCTCTTCAAAAAAAACTTGAAGAATTCATTTTAACTTTCAATTTAATGGTCTTTATTGCTTGTTTTTCATTTCGTACAAAACAATGCGTAATTTAAACCCAATTTGCAAATCACGTAATATAAAAAATGCACATTAGTGTAATATAAATATAAACTAGATAATAATATCTAAATTTAAAATAAATTGCATTACTTCGTGTGACGCGTTGTTTTCTTTTGTTTTATTTGTATCTATACATACAAAACAATAAGATTTTTGAAAGTTTTTATGAAAAATGAGAACAAAAATTTCCCCGCTTTTTACAAAACTTCATGGTTTTGCATGTGTACATACAAATAAAACAGAACAACGCACAAGGCAGTTTATTTTAAATTTGGAGATTATTTATTTACTTTTTATTTAGTTTACACTAACGTATCCTCTTTTTATATAATATGGAATTTGCAGTTTGGATTTATATCATGCCGTACTACATTTGCGTTGGTTTCCTCACTTTTGGTTCTAAAATATTTACATTTTTCTGTAAAAAATACGGCAGCGTGGCTGCCAATTGTGTTTAACGCTTGGGAGTTTTTAACCCGAAACGAAAATGAGGCCACGTTGTGTTGCCTTCTAATGGTTTCAACCCGCCTAATTCTTGTCTTATTTGTTTTAGTAAATCTCAGCTGCCAACGGGAAACCCCTATTATTTCAATAATCAACTTTTTTATTTCAAACTTTCATCTTGGCAACACTGTTCTTATAACAATTTAATGCGTGTCATAAGTGTGTTATTCTTTGAGAAAGGAGCAAGTTATACAAATTTTTCTCGTTTTAATACAAATTTTTCTCGGCCGTGTAAATTTTTTTTTGTTTTAATCGTAAGTATAACGAAGAAATTTTAAATAATCATAAAAACCTTCAAAGAAATTGTCGTAACTTGTACAAAAGAGATAAAATAGTTTAAGTTGTAGATCGGAAGAGCGTCGTGTAGAGAAAATGGCTACCGCTGACGTAGAGACAAAAACGCCATTTTTTATAGAAAGTCAATGCTTGAGACTATGAAATTAATTACGCTGAATGCAGAATTTTGAAAATAAGCATATTTTATTGAGGTTGAAGTTGTAGAGGAACAAATTTAAGTTAACGCCTGTACTTTTCTTTTATTACCCAATTTCCTCAAACATGTGGATTCCATTGGCATGTGTTGTTTCGTTTTGCCTTAAAAATACAACCCTGTCAGCTTTTAAAATGGCGTTAGATCGCATTTCCTCATTAAAATATTGGTTGACTGGGCAAGCACAACGTATTGTACGTTCTATTTTGTTTTTGGTTAGGACGCTTCCTATTTTCCACAAAAAATAAAAACATTTAATTTGTTGTGAAAGGACTACTTTAGTTAACTTGTATAGATTATAATTACATACGCGTACTTTGTTCTTGTGTTCCATGTGTTGTCATAACAAAGTCCTCACGCACTTTCACATTTCATTAAAAAATGAACTGTTGAACTAGCCCTGTTTATAGAAGAAAAAATCAAAGCGCGTCGAAATAACCGGTTGCTGAGGCAAGTAAGTTTAAGGCGACATTTTAAGATTTCAATGTTGAATTTTTCTGTTTTTGAAGTATTTTGAGACAGGGAGGAATTTCCAAACGATAGCCTCGAAATAGATATAAATCTATATGAATTATCTAATATTCATATTGAATCAAAAAAATAAATTATGAGTAGCTGAGCAAGCAATAAGGAGAAGATATGGAGTTCAGTATTTACAACCACATGGCAAAGAGATAAAGCAAATGGCCTCGTGTTCAAATTTCTAGTTGTTAAAAGTTGATCCTTGCTGTGCATAACAATACTTTGATATTATCTGTCTTATATCGCTGAAACTCTAAAATCGCGCTTTATCAATTCCGGTAAATCTACGTCTGAATTTGGTTATCGAATATGTGGGATAATTAGTGTTTTTCCGAATAAGATTCTTACGGTCCAGTGGTTTCTTAGACATAAAAGGAGTGAATTATATATTAACAAAAGTTTCTATTTTTAGATTATAAGCAGCCATTCATGCATTTATCAGAAATGTACACGATCACTACGTAGGTAGTTAATAGATTCTTAATTTGACGGTCTTGGTTATGTTTACTAAACTTTATTGCTTTAACAACGATGACAACAATGTGCGAGAAACATCGTACTTAAATTGAATAAACTCATTATAAAATTCAGCATGAGGCTTAGAAAGGATAGGTACTGTAGACTGCTGTAAAAGAATTGTGTACGCACTATCAAAGCCACAGTAGTTGTATCTAATACAAACTTTTAAAATTTTAAACACATCTAACATAAAGCGCGGAACAGTGTTAAATAAGTTTCAAAAGAACTATGGGAAAACCATTGGTCGCAACATTTGGAATAAAAACCCAGATCATACTACGTGGGTGGAGGTCGAAGAGTTCAATGCAAAAACTTACGGCTACTCGAAATTTTTAAAAGTAAATAGGAGAGTTTTTCGAAATCTTATTTAGTTTAGAATTATCCCCACATCAGTTTTGCGGGAAATATGAAAATTTGTTAGAAAATGTTCGAAGTTCCTTTAAGGCATTTTCACTTGCGTACGATACTTTGAAAAATTTCAACGGTTATCTAAGTAATAAAAAAATGCCAGAATAAATTTAAGAGTATCATCGGGTGCCAAGTTTGTAATTCTGATAAATTAATTTGGCCAGTAATGTCTCTAATATGTGCTGCCTTCTAATTACTTTTCATCAAATTTGTTTTCTTCCGAATCTTTATTTTTATATTTACAATTCTCCCTTTCAGCAATTTATTGTATGAGTCAAAAAGCTGAAAGACCAGTACTATCAGGTCAGCGTATCAAGACCAGAAAAAGAGATGAAAGAGAAAAATATGACCCAACGGGATTCCGTGACGCGGTCATTGCTGGTCTCGAAAAAACTGGTGGTGACTTGGATCAAATCGCAAAATTTTTAGTCAGCGCTGGTAATAAACTTGACTATCGCCGTTACGGCGAGGTACTATTTGACATATTAATTGCAGGTGGCCTCTTAGGTATGCGCCTGTTATTAGCCATAAGAATTTTATCACATCTTAATGTTTTTAGTTCCTGGAGGTTCTATATCACAGGATGGCGAGAAGCCACGTACAAATTATTGCATATTTGAAGCACCAGAAGATATGGAAGCAATGCGCAACCATGAACAGGTACATTTTCGTCAATTTTTTTATTCTTTTTTCTCTTTTATTTCTAGAGCATATGAATTAGAGCTATATATTTGATTAAATTGCAAATAAGTGGTGTTCCAAGTATGCTAGACGAAAAGCAACAAATCTACTTGTCTTTAAGCATTGCTGTTGATCAGCTAAGAAAGATTTCATTTGTTGCTACAATCGAAGAAAAGAAAAGACACGATGAGTTGCAATGGGATATCGCTAATAGCGAAGTTCTTCCATTTCAAATGATTTCGTTTTTATATCACTAATTACGTGTAGCATGAGAGTTACTTGTCTTCGTTCTTGTTTATTAACAAGATTTTGTTAATTTACGTAGAATTTACTCAGAAAGATACCATAATTACTGTTGTAGACAATGTACGCGCACGCTTGACAGTTACAACTATGATATATTAATACATTCTTACCTCTTAATTTCATAAAATAATTTGCGTTAGTTGCTAAATGTTTTCCTATTTTTAGGTTTTCGTCAATCTCATGCGTCGATTTAAGTACTTGGAAAAGATGTTCGAAGAAGAAATGAAGAAAGTATTAGTCTTCATTAAAGGTTTTACTCCAAGCGAACGTATCAAACTGGCGCGTATGACAGCGCTATTGTTATGTAAGATGAATGAATATAATCAATAATTATCTTATAAAGTATATTCAGCCGGAGAAATATAGGAGGGAATAATCAGTTTTTATCTATTTTTAATGCGCTCTAGAGAGACAAATTTGCTATAACGCTCTTGCTTTTTCTTAACACAGCGTAAAACAAAGACAATTTCTCTATATAATCTCCTTCGCCTTTGATTGTTATTACCAGACTGTAGGTTTTTATGACTGGATGACATGCAGTTTTTGAAAGTTGGAATTATGAGCCTAGCACTTTTTATTTGTTGGTCTTACAATGTTAGCGTAATCTAAATGAGAGTACTTATGAGATACCATAGAAACGGTCTTTAACGTTAATGCGCTTTGGAACGTGACCTGCTCAATTAAGTTTACTTCGGAGTCACTATAACTGGCTGATTCGTGCGATTGCGCCAGGCCGCTAACTTCAAAATTGTTCTCATAATACTTGAAAATTTAAATTATCACAAGAAAGAATTTTAGATAATTTGTTTAAAAACAGAATGCGCACCTTTCTCCACTTTAAATTTGTTACTATTCCTACCATTAAGGGAAAAATTTAACAAATTATGTACGGGTGGTACAGCAAATATTTTAGGTTGTACTGACTTTTGCATTACTTCCAAGATGTAAAGGGCTCGAAATCAATTACAGACTTTTTTTATATCATCATTAGTAAATCTTCTAAAATTGTCTATAATGAATATTTTATATTTCAAGGTAATGGTTCAGTGCCACCGAATGTTCTATTAGTACTCAACAATGAGCATTTAATTAAAGATGGCATTGCTCTGGATTTTCTTGTAGAACTATTTGTTACCTTCAAACAAGAAAAGGGTATGCAATCCCTAATACAAGCACTTAAAAAAGGGGGCCTGGAAAGCAAGTAAGTTTGAATGTTTTATGTATAATCAAATTTAGGGAGATATTCAGAAAGAGATTGTGTTTGAATGTTTCATTATGCAATTAGTAGATTTTACATCGTTACGTATGTAGTGCCAAAAGATTCATAAAAGAGGGAAGAATGCAAAATGTGTACATAAGCAAGATTTTTGTAGTTAACTTAGCCAGGTCAGGAACCTCGTTATTAAAAGGGTTGAATTTACCTGTATGGGCTTTTGTGTTCGAAAGCACATTGAAAAAATTAAAGCAGAAAATTGGCTTAATTAGACTCAATTTTATCTCGGTAGATGTTGAAAATGAAAATTTATAGATTTCAATCAACGTCTAATAATGGATGTACTAGTTCCTTTCAACTTTATTTTGATAAATATGACTAGAATGCCCGTATTCCGGCAATCGTATGCTGCAATTGTAAATTATCTATGAAAACAAAACCGACAAACTAACATTATTTCATTGAATCAAAAAGGTTTTTCATGAATCGAAATTTTTCCCGCTGAGAAATAATTTTTTTTTTTTTAATGTAATCAATCCTTCGGGGATGTCGACTATTCGTACACTATGCGGGCAATCAGAAAGAAGTGAGGAAAGAAAAAGAAATATTGGGGTAGTGCTCGCAGCTTGGTGGGTGTGCTCTCAATCGGTAAGTGTTATGCCTTTACCAACTGAGCACTCCATTACAGCTGCGAACAAAGTAAATTGCATAGCCTAGGCCATAACATACTGCAAAATTAATTGAAAATTCTCCATGTGGTCCACAAAGAGTTGTTGCTCTCACTATAGTATTTCTGTAGCATCACAGCAGTGCAGTATTTCTATGTATAGTAAGTATAACTTTCATAACTGATTGACTGCTCGCAAGACTACTTATGGCTCTTTATTCAATTTGAAGGATGATTTTTTTATAATTCTTTCTTAAGCGTAAGCCATTTCGCCGGCTCAGCTCTATAGATTAACTACTCGACTATTCTGTTGTTCGTGTGGTGATTATGCAACTGAAACAAACACTTAACTCCTCAGAGCTTATCCTAGTGAAACAAACAGTGAGAGAGAAATTTTTACGCAAAAGACTTTTTAAACTTGGTAATAGAAATTCGGGTGTGCTTTGAAGAAGTAGACGATCGTAATGTCATTTTGATTTATTCCTTTTGGGGGAAAATATGACGATGGCCCGCAACTTCAAGACAAAACGCAGTAGAAGTTAAGCTATTTAAAAATTCTTCATAAAAATGGAACAAACGAGTATCAAAACTGAATTAAGTATTACCTTTAGTGATGAGAAAAATTTCCTCTTTTGCGTCAATACATAACTTGTTACCGTAGTCAGTGCGAAGGATGCGTTAAAATATTTTCTTCTTTTTTTATATTTAATGTTTTCAAATCAGGCTTATGGATTTTTTCCCACCTAATAAACGTACTGAGGAGAATTTCAAACAAGTTTTTCTTGAAAAAGATTTGACGGAAATTATCAAGTTGCATAAAGCTCAAGCCAGCCAAGAGGCTAAGCGGGAGTTGCAACAAACTCTAATTGATGATATAAACGACGAGAAACCACACTCCGAAATAACAGCCGATATTAAAGAATTTGCCCAAAAAGCCAACATTCCTGAACATGAAATTATTGTAATTGTAAGTTAATCAAAAATAAAGAAAAAAAGTTTGAAATGCAGATTCACTCCCGCGAAATAAAAGTATACCAATTTTGTCGTTCTGTGCGTAAGATCATTAAATACGAAAAATATATATCTGATTGTTCATTTGGTACGTTTATGCTTCTTAACTTAAGAAGACATTCTTCATTGCAAACTTATTATGCAGATAAGTTTGCTAACGAGTTAAAAGAGTGAAACTATCACAAAACAGCATATCTTGTCAATTCTTGTCAATACATTATGGTCTATATTCGATGACAATCTGTGATATGATATGCAGGATTATGAGAAGCATTTTAAATTGCGGGAGTGGGCTGTTCAAATCTAAAGAGCACGAAATTACTTAGTGTTCCAAATTTCAGTGGCCATAAGGATTCGTTGCAAAACAGGCGAACATAATTTTTATTTGTTTATTTATGTATTTACAGATCTGGTCGACTGTAATGTCTTTGGGTGAATGGAATAAAAAGGAGGAACTTGTGACTGAGCAGGCAGTACGCCATTTAAAAGGTTATTGTCCTTTAATGCAGTCCTTTACCAGCACCGATCGCGCGGAATTAGCTTTGATTCAGAAAGTCCAAGATTTCTGTTATGAAAATATGAATTTTATGAAAGCTTTTCAAAAAATCATTTTACTCTTTTACAAAAGTATGCGTAAAGTATGTTAAAAATATTTGTAATAAGTCTTTAATATCCTTTTAGCCGAAGTTCTATCTGAAGAGATTATTTTGCGTTGGTACAAGGATAGCCATTCAAGCAAGGGCAAAATGCATTTCCTCGAACAAATGAAGAAATTTGTTGAATGGCTGCAATCTGCTGAGGAAGGTAAGGTTAATATTGGAAAACATTTGTAAAAACACTTAGTGGGTCATGACTCACCGTTAACCTTACACTACCCTGCACGTATTGATATCATAATTTCAAATTAAGGCGTTCTTACCCGAACTATTTTCGATAGCGTTCGTCCTTAAGCCAAAATTCGTCAGTGTATCCAACCTCATTAAAATATCTTAAATACTTAACCTCCAGGTTAAGCGCAGAAAAAGCATGGGCGTACAGACAGGCGAACTTAACTTATAAAGGAACATTTGGGTCATAATCTGCAATTTTTGAGAATAAATTTGTTACTATGCTTACACTTTTATTGTACCAAAATTGCAAGATCATTTATTTAACAAAGATGCTTTGCTTACCTAATAATTTTGAATTGCTATCGATTATTAGGTCAATGAGATCTCTGACAAAAAAGAAAACTAAAATCATTCGCTTTTCTCATTTCTTCGAATGTCCAATTTGTCTCACAAATTATGTAAATTGACCTTTAAAAACATTCTAGGTGAAGCAAATGTATTACTTTATATATTTACACTATAAATTTATTGTGTTTTCTAAGTGCTGAAGAAATATCAAGTACAATATGGGTGCTTCATTTTTCCTACAACTTATGTTAATTGGTATTCACTTGTACACGTTCTCTTAGAAATATTTCCTCCTAGTAACGCACTTGGTGAAATAAATTTATCGCTTTATATATTCAATAAGTTTATTATGTATTTTTTTTGTGCTAAAGAAATGTATAACTTCTAGTGTAATATGGGTGTCCAATTTTTCCTACAACTTGTGTAAATTGGCCAATATTCGTTTGTACACGTTTTCTTAGAAATATTGTCTTCTAGTAATGCACTGGGTGAAATAAATTTTGTTTTGTATGTGCAATAAGTTTATTATGTGTTTTTTAGTGCTAAAGAAATGTACAACTTCAAGTATAATATGGGTGTCCAATTTTTCGTACAACTTGTGTAAATTGGCCAATATTCGCTTGTATACGTTTTCTTAGAAATATTGTCTTCTAGTAATGCACTGGGTGAAATAAATTTATTGTTTTGTATGTGCAATAAGTTTATTATGTGTTTTTTAGTGCTAAAGAAATGTACAACTTCAAGTATAATATGGGTGTCCAATTTTTCGTACAACTTGTGTAAATTGGCCAATATTCGCTTGTACACGTTTTCTTAGAAATATTGTCTTCTAGTAATGCACTGGGTGAAATAAATTTATTGTTTTGTATGTGCAAAAAGTTTATTATGTATTTTTTTAGTGCTAAAGAAATGTGTAACTTCTAGTGTAATATGGGTGTCCAATTTTTCCTACAACTTGTGTAAATTGGCCAATATTCGTTTGTACACGTTTTCTTAGAAATATTGTCTTCTAGTAATGCACTGGGTGAAATAAATTTATTGTTTTGTATGTGCAATAAGTTTATTATGTGTTTTTTAGTGCTAAAGAAATGTACAACTTCAAGTATAATATGGGTGTCCAATTTTTCGTACAACTTGTGTAAATTGGCCAATATTCACTTGCACACGTTTTCTTAGAAACTGACGCGAATTCTATTCAAAGAAAAATTCCGAATGCAAATTATCAGCGCAATTTTAAAATTTCTTTCCAGAGTCTGAATCTGATGAAGAACAAAAAAATGGAGAATAACAACCACCTTCAACTGAAAATTTTGAAAGACTAATAATTACAGCATACGCATATGCTTTTGGTTTTCAACAATAAATAACAAATATTACCACCAATAAAAGTAGCAGCGGCGAAAGCGGGAGAATCGCCAGCGCTGACAACGAAAGAACAGGATTAAATAATATTATCTATCAACCACAATTAATTCTTTCCACGATAAAAAAATTTTCTTCATACTGTTCACTTACACATATACATATATAATAAATGCAAGCAACCCCCGCAAAAAAGAAAAACAAATAAATAAAGGAATGAAACTAAAGAAACAAAGGTAGCAGAAATGTGTATAAAAAATATAATAAAATATCAGATAAATAGAAACTCTTTTTTTATATGTTTAATGCGTAGAAATACATCCTGAAAATACCCTTCGGCTTTCGGAGTGATAAAAGATGATCGTCTATGATAAAAGAAATTTGGTTTATGCATATACATATATTTATAAGTGTATGTACACAAATACGAAGAAACTGAAAAAGAATTAAAATTTCTCATATCATCAACACTGTTAGTTTTGCCTGTAGCCTTTTCTTAGTAAAACGATATTCATCCATTTGGAAAACAAAGACTAAATAAAATGTAGACTTCAGGCTTTAATATGTAAACGGACAACAATAATAAAAAATTATTTCAAAAAAAATTAAAATAGCGGTTTATCAAACAGATATAATTGTAAACAGAAGACAAATATTTAGTGATTTAATTGCTGAAATGTGAAAAAGAATTAATTAAATTATATTACGTATTAATTTATCAAGAACTTCTGTTCAAATTTGATTTTTCTTTATTCAATGATTGTAAAATAGAGAATCATATTCACCTAAGTCTTTTTTAATAAACAAAAAAAAATTTCCAAATCAAGAACAGCAGTTGCAATTCATATTGAGAGAAGAAGACGTCTATTATTGTATATCTAAACAAACTAAAATTTGTGTAAAGTGTATATATAATTGAAAGTCAGTAATTATTGCATGATTTTTATAAACACACTTTGTGACTGTTTTTGAAAGTCATTGATTCCTGGATTTCCTTGAGTAAATGTGAAGTTCAGTGAGGTTTTTGGATATTCCAACAAATGACTTAATTAGACCTTTACGCATTTGTTCAAATGAATGTTCTGGACGTTTTCGACCCTTCTAAAACTGCTCTATTTGTGATTATACACTGAATCGTATTTTTTAACTAACTTACCACAGCTCACACCAATGAGGACTTAATTATTTTTATAAATACGTAATATACACTTCATTATTTTTTTGCACGGTTTTTTGGGAATATATTTCACGTCTTTTTATTAACAAGATTTTTAAACTTGCGCATCTTAACTCCAAATTTACCATATGTCGAATGTACTTGTTTGCGCAACCTTTTTTGCACTGTTTTCTAAGCAACGTGTGTGCCGTATACAAATAAAATTTACACATAATTTCAAAATCAGATCTCATTAATACTTTCTTAACCTTAATAATACGTGTAATCATTGGCCGATTGTCAATGTTGACTATAAACCGTCATTTTGTTGTACAAGGAGTGAGCTCTAGAACTTAATAATTTCTGTAGTTTTTTTATCGTTTATAGATATTGCGCTACGAGTCTTTTAATTTACTTGTTTTTATGTCAATGAGTGTCTTAAAGGAAAAGCTTGGCCCGGTTTACCGGCCAAGCTCGTATTGAGTGTGGTTTTTCGTCCGTTGTATGCACAACGGTATATTTGCGATATTGTTGGTGTGTGTGTAACAAAATAATGTGAAGAGAAGGGAAAGTAAATAAATAAATAAACGGAATATAAAATATGAAAAAATTTAATTGAATTAAAAAGATGACATTTTGTTTGCATCCTCTAATTCCTTCTTTTCTTTATGGCTAGCATGATATTTGTAATTTTCATTCTAAACTTGTCTGTCTATACATTGCCCAACCAGGCCCTATTTTCAACAAAATTTTTAAATAATTTCTATTAATCTTATATTCCCACTTTTAGACGTTCAGGCAAAGTTTCTCGCTAATTCCATATTGATTTATCGCTTTTCAAATTTTATGGCACCAACAAGTAAAAGCATCGAAAATCATTAGTTGATTTTATTATTTTTTCCAACACTTTGGAATTTCTGAGATTAAGTAATCTTTCTGTTTCCATTAATTTTGTCATATAAGTGATATTTTATTTCATTTTTCTCTTCAACATTAAGTTTGGGAGCTACTTCGCTCTCGTGCTACAATACGATATTTTACCTCCGATATCGAGTGACATCAACCCAAAATTATATATTCGATAAAGAGAACAGTAACCCGCGCCCTTGTTTGATCGTTTTCTGCAATCTGGACGCCTTCTATATTAATTTGACATTTAGGAGCAGACTAAAACGAAAATTGTTTAAATGGTGTGCAAGATATCTAGTATCACTAAACCATATGCCGAGCAAACAATTCAAGCATGGTGTACTTATTTGGAATTGGCCAATGATTAAGTTTCCAATATAGCCCAATTCTTTACGTCTTTACCTACAGTATAATTTGTGTCTATCCCATAATGAATATATGTATCAAGTAACCACCTAAATAGATACAGTTAACTAATATGGACCATCGCTACGGTGCTCGCCAAGTATTAATAGCGAATCGGATGCGAGTTATACGAATATCGACGAATACAAATATTTAGCGTTCGGTCTCCGATGGAGGCGACAGCCGCTTTCATGACTTCTTGTGAAGACGATAATCGCAGCAACTATGTTTCTTCTTTGACTACACACCCCGCACGATTATGAATCGATCAATATAATAAAAGGTGGGTCTACCTCTAACCCCTTCCTCGTGTTGCATACGTCCGCACTAACTGAATATACCCCATACCACAAGTAGTGTAGAGTATAATTATCCTTATATCCTGAAATTAGCAAGATGGTTCTACAGTTGCTTAAAACATTTAAGCCTTTACTTGCTTTAGAAATAAGAACAATGATGTTATTAAACCGGCAATCGTCAATTGCATTGATTAAGATAGCCAAGCTTCCCCTAGAGAGTGCCCTGACCATGTCATACATGATTCCGTCAACTGCTGGGATTTGCATATATACTAATTTTTTTCTTTACGGCTCGATAAGAAGCATTGATAGGGATGCGTTCCACCGTGGGCTTAGTGAGAAAGACTGGAAAAGCTGCTTCTAGCAGAATTGATCTCAGATTGAAAACTTCTTCGAATTGATCTTAAGTCGGATGGTACATCCACGTCAGGTAGACGGTCGATTAAGAGCTTGCGTGAAATGAAATTTTCTATTTTGTTAATTTTTTCGCTAGTCGTCGGCTGCATGAGATAGGTAAAGCGTCGTAATTGTATTTTTGGTTTTTCCATGCTTTTAAAATTTACTCCTTGAAAAATTAACTAGTTGTTATGAAAACTTAGATCAGAACATAGGCAATTTTCGTAAAAATGTTATTGGTAGGTAATCATATTTTAAATAAAGCTTTTTCAAAAGTTTCTTTTATGATATAAAGAACAATGCGAAAACTACTATAAAATTTAATTTTTTGTTGGAACTCGTCAATACGATACGAAGGATCATCAGCCGGATAAATTTTCCAATTTCAGGAATGAACTTTTCCATTTCTGACGACCGTACGTCGTTTCTAAGTATCGCTGACCCGCGAGATTTTCTTTTAGGCTATTTTGGTTATTGAATGAGAGGAGATCTTGAAATAAGCAACTTTGTTTTGACAACAGCATTGTATTTTTTTGTTTAGGGTTTTGTTCACGTCTTCTTTTTAATTTTTTGAGGAAATCGCAGATGAATTCATCAGAAAAGGAAAATTTTCATCGTACAATTCATTTTCGGGCATTCAAAATAATTGGATGTGTGTTATTCCCCGACCTTCTTGTAAGAGATATTCTCTATAACCATGGTCTTATTA
>CCAG010022045.1:0-20315 GCA_001077435.1 Glossina morsitans morsitans | reverse complement strand
AAAAACGTTGTGTTTATCTCGACGGTGCATAATCGTTGTAAGATCTCTTAAGATTTGCCTATCTATAGGCTGGCAAAGTCGAACTAGAGTCGCTCCTGTTGTACCATAAGCCACTACTCGTTTGGTAAACGTGCTAGGTTTTTAAATCCCTACATTTTCTAGAAGACAGAGAGAGTTAAAAAAATTCATTCAATTCATTCAATTTTCAAATTTCATCAATTAATGAAAATCTCAGCACCATTAAATGTCCTACACCACCCTGCAATACATGCCGGCTTTTCAAACTAAAGCGTTGTGTGGGAAGTGGTCGAAGAGTGATCCGATCCTAACCATTTTCAAAGGCTTTCGTCCTTGGTCCAACAAAATGTCTCAAAAGTTGCAACCCATAAGTTGAACATAAGCATAGCAGACAGACAGGCAGACAAGCTTAAATCAATTCAGAAAGTTATTCTGAATCGGTCGATATAATAAAAAGTGGACTTATTTCAAGTCGCTCTAGGTGTTGTATATATCCGCACAAACTTAATATGCCGTGTACGACAAATAATGTAGGGTGTAATTAAATTACTTTGAATTATAGATAAAATTATTCGTATTAACTAACTGCGTAATTAGCTATGAAGAAAGTCAATAGTTTTGGTTGCGAGTGTTTATATTACATTTAGCGCTAGAAATCATTTCTTTGGTCTGAGTAATAATGATAATCATAGTTACAAAAAGTCCCTCAGCAATTTTCTGCTTCCCATACATTGCGATGCGATTTGTGTAACTTGTTGCAAAAAACTCTGTCTAGTGTGGTGGCAGTCGCTTCTGCCAGTTACAACTTGGCTATGTCCGCTTGTCCGTTGAAAAAACGGCAAGATGGCCATTGACGCAAAGCTCCTTCAAGGTGTAAATTTTAATGGGAAATATAAGACCCCGCTTTACTGATTTGATGCAATCAAAATTGATTATATTGCTGACAATTATTTTTCATAGAAAACCGTCTCTTCTTCGTTTTAGTTTAGGATCGGCAAACTAAAGTAAACTCCGGCTGTCAATGCGACTTTACAAGTGTTCGCCTCTCTAAAGAGATTATGGCGTAAAATTTCCACAGGAATGAAAAGTTGAAAATGACAACTAACTCATAAGATTAAGCTATGATCCGTACTTCGCACTGCGTATTCTCCTATATGCATATTCTGGGATATGGGAAGACTATGAAGTATTTATGCCCTAAACTGTTACGCCAAGTCGCAGCGACCAAATGTGACTTTTGCGCAAAGATTTGGAAAATTTTAATCGTGAATTGATAAAGTTGTTAACGAGTCGAGACATTAAAGAAAACTACCACAAATTTCACAGCATAAAGTTTAACATAAGGCAAAAGAAAATCTTTGAAAAAAATTTAAAAGAAAAAAGAACGAACAGACCGAGAAAAAACAGGTGAAAAGACTGACGCTAGAAACAAAATGGAAAGTTTCGATTTTTTTATTTTTCAACGATGAGGTTCACTTATCGCTTGAGTATAATTTCAGAAAATTACTCATGCAATCGATAATTTACGTTGACAAAAGGACAATTTGCGAACGATATAGAAAAAAGTTAATGAAAAACATGTGTCGGATTTGTAAGAGTTTAGAAAGAAAGAAATTTCGAAGTCAATATGAAAAAAGCAAAAATTTTATTTTGAAAGTGCGAAAAATGTCCATCCTCTCTTCACCATCAATCCGCGCATATACGCACATTTTGCCTGCTGCACTAGCAAGCAGCAGATTGCACAAACACGCAATGGTGCTCCTGCTGCAAATTAATTTCAATGTTTAGAAGGCATTACGTATTAGCTGGAAGTAATGTAAATAAAAAATAGTTTAATAGAATTCTGTGGCGATATCATAACTGTGCGATCATTTTTTAGTAAATGCGATTTTCCATTGTTGGCCACCTTTCATGCTGCAATCAAAAAATTCGCAGAATCTAGATAGACAACTTGTTTTATTTAGAAAGTATCCTCGAATTGAACATATGTACAAAATAGCTACGACACGACATTGGGTTGACAAGAAGAAAGTTGCGGCTGTTTTACATTTGTTTACGAAATTCCTTTCCTCGGTATTTATTAGAAATTTATTAGGAAAAAATTATGTTTATTATTTATTTACTCATTTCTGGCTACAATCTGCCGAATTAAGTAACGCTTTTGAGATTAAAGTTTTAAACGGTGAGCTCATGGAGAAGAAAATCGATCAGAAGATTAAAATTCGAAGAACTTGAAAGCGAACTGTCTTCCGGTCAAAGTAACCAGTTTTTATAGTATATATATATGCAGGCATATGTTTTAAAGGCTTAAAGCATTCACAAGTTTGAGTCTAAGGCTTAAACTTATAAGGAATATCGGTCAGAAGCAACACCAAAGTTCAAAGTAAACAACTTAGAACATATTTTTTAGGCTTAAAGTAAAAACAAACGAACATCAGCCTAAGTAACAATGCAAATAGCTACTATTTGGATGTTCGGAAAGTCATTTCGCTTTTTTTTCCTAATAGAGGATTTAATTGCATTTCTTCGCAGCCAACTTGGCACTTAAACCGCAAAATCCTAATAAAGTTTGAGAGCTGATAGCAGTTTTTGGTCGGCGCTCTTTCAAATATAGAAATTGGAAAGCAATATTTTCAGCATATTTTAGACTTTTGATGTTCAAGCAAGAGAAAAGTTGTGCAATGCGTATGGGGTAGATGTATTGACACAACGTCAGCGCAAAAACTGATTTACATAGTTTTGATCTGGGAATTTTGGACTTGAGGTTCGGTTGGAACTGATGACGGCAAAATAAAGGCACTCATTGATGCCAACTGCCGACTAATAGCTTGAGATCGCCGAGAGACTAAATTTATTGAATGCGACCATTCATGGCGACGCTATAAGAAAATCGTCTTTGATTTTCGTCGCAAAAAAAGGGAATTACTTTTCGAACAACCTAATACAAAATATGGCCTGTCCACTGAGATTCGAACCTGTGAGTCTTGTCCTCTCGACTATGAGGTAGAACAGTTAGTGTCGGTGTTTAAAGTTTCGATGTGAAATATTTTCCTGATCAACGTATCGTGTAAATGAAAAAAAATCCCTTGAGGCTAACTTTATACATCTGCTTTGCGCGTGTGTGCAACGATCATCGCTCTTTATTAAATCTGGCCATGTCAACAGCACGATTAAAATATTCTTCAGCTTTTTTTGTCGATTCAAGTGTTGTTACATTTATTGGCAAACAGCGCCCATACCAATGTTTAAGCTGCGAAATCTAATTAATAATAATTGTATTAAGCTTTTGTTGTTTGCCCCTATTTGCAAACCATTGATGATTAGTGGATAGACAATGAAGCGAGAAACAGTGCAATCTCATAGATAACATTTATAGCAACAAACCTGAATCGATCGTGCCGACTTTCTCTTTGATAGATTTTAAAACGATACGAATCTTCCTTGGTTCGATGTAAGAGATTTGAAAAGCATGATGTCAGCGTAAAAATATTCGCAAAATGCAATATTTGACCTACAAGAGAACGTACTCACGTAGCAAATAAGAAAGCAAGGCGTCTCAAACCCATTTTTTGTGCTTTAAAACGATCTTCGTTCAAGGGAACCTGTCAGGAACTTCAAGGTCTTTTGAAGAAAGATGACGGACGTGATGCTTACATACGTCTTGTTTTGCTCTAACTTGTGTACTGTTGCGAGCATGGAGAGCTTCCACTCACTTTCCAGGTTCATTGAAACTTTTCCTGGTTTGAGAATCTCCACTACTCCACTAAAGGCACGAATGGACACCGGAAGATTTAATATCTTCTAAATCTCTTATAAAAACGCAAGCACATACCTTTGCGATGTACAAACGATATCATAAAAATAGTCTATCTATGCTGCCTTCTTTGTGAAGAAAGCATTTTACGATGTTATTGCAAATCGACAATTGTAAGACTTTAGATGGTTTCACCGAAAATAACCTTTCTTTTCTCCGCTGACGATAGAAGCCCTAACATTTTCAAAGCTATGAAAAGGATGAAATGTAGTTGTTAGAAGAATATGAGGTTTTGTTCATATTCATTTTCCATTTGAATTTTATTTTTCCATGACATTTTAAAAGATACACATCGTTTATTTGAAAGCTTACGCTACGGTTACTTCATTAAAGTCTTTGATGGTGAAAAATTATTTTGAAAAATTTCCATAAAATGCTCAAAAAGTAAAATAACATCATATGCCTTGTTGTAATATTTGCGTACGTTACTTATACGAACTTGAACACGTTTTTTTTCATATGCATGGGCAGAGCAGAACGATATGCAATATTGCTGATGATGGTATATAGAGAGAAGAACGATGTGCAATAATGCCGATGACGATGATGATGATGATATTTTTTGTTTTGAATTTGAAAGCAAAAAATACTGTGATCATCAAGTATCGAGAATAGTAGAGGCTTTCATATGGCTTTATGGAAAACAATTTCAACTTCGTTTTCAAAGCTGTACAAGTAGTTTACGTAGTAGTACGGCAGTAATGTATGCATTTCGAACTATGAAAAAGGCCCTTCGCAGGGCCTTCTAAGAACAAATACCAATATGGTTGCGATCGACCAATGTTCCGTATATAACAAAACGGTTTTAGCATTATCGATGTTGCATCCATTCTAGGTTCACTTTAAGCCGAATATAATATTCACGAAATTTTGATAGCATCAGGTGATGAATCAGCGAAAAGCATACATAGTCTCGATCAGAAATTTGCAACTATACATAATGGTCTCTTGGTTAACAGTGACAGATCAAGTTTGAAAATGGGACGATACATTCGCAGACATTGACTGAAAATCACAGAATCCACAAAAAAATTTAATGCTCAAAATTTCATATTTACCGAGCTAGAAGTTAAATTTAACCTTCACAGACAGTAAAAAAGAGTCATATAATATGCGTTACATATTATATATCATACATATATTATCATATGTTATACATATTATATATCATACATTACATATCATATTATGTATTGTACGTCATAATATCTGTTATATATATAAAATATATATGTGACAAAGATACGTATCTAAAGTACATTATTTGCCTTTCGTCACTATTTGATTTCTAGATAAACCGAGAAAACATTCGCTCCGCAAAATTGGTCTTCCATTTACATACTTTTCAAATCATTAATTTTTTAAAATTTACACACTCATAGATGATTATACAAGCTGAACGAACGCCTTATGTGTACACCGTTTTGTAATTATTGTAGGCAACTGATTTTCAAACTTGGAATTTGAAATGTAACAAGCAAAAAAAACCTGTAGCTCTAACTGAAATTGTTATGCATTAATTTGAAAAGAAAGATACGTGGATTGATTTGTTTTGTTGATTCCTTATTAAAGCCATAAAAAATTTCTTGAACTCAAATTTTTTAGAAGAAAATTTAGTATGGATATGAACTGAGCCGATACCTAAATTGATTTCACTATCGCCGCTTACCTCGTTGAAATACACCATTTTTGAGCAGTCGTCGACCTGTGGTTTTCACATCCTGTAACGCTTGCGGCGCAGGGGTATGGTAAGTTTTGTACAGACGTATGCCAAGCCAAGAAAGGACTTGAGATGTACTCACCTTTTATTATACCGGTCAATTCAGAAAGTGATTCAGAATATGCTTGCCTGTCCGCCCGCTCGTTCGTTTGGCGTTCCTGTGTCCAACCTACAGATCGCAAGTTTTGAGATATTTTGATGTGCTTTGACCCAAGGACGAAAGCTATCGTAAATCTCCCAGTACTTCTTCGAGTACTTCCCATATAATGCTTTGTATTGAATAACGCCGTTGTATGAATAACTGTATTAAGCGAAGCGGCATAGGGTGTGTAGTGGTGGGCCGTGGCCCACTATACAGTTTCGTTTCTTCTCGCTCTTCTCGATACACGTGTGCGAGTTTCTGTCTTTTCAGATTTCTGTTTTTGCAATAGTTTTGTAAAAATTGTTAAAGAAAAGTTATAAAAACGTAATAAACACAATTATTTTACACTTTTTTTTTTTTGAAAGATTATAAAAAGATTACCTTTGAGTAAAAAGCAAGAAAAGAAGACAAGACGCGTATGTGTATATATTTTGCCTTGAGACAGTTTTTATTTTGTTTTTTGTTGTTTTCTGTTTGTGCTATTCTTTCTTTTCGCATTTCTGTTAAATGATTGCGGCGAAAAATTCCTTTTATTTGTTTATTTACTTTTTTCTTTTTTTAATTATGTACGTACGTATGTAGAGTACAAAAAGAAAAAGTTAACAAGATATGCTTGTGTGTGTGTGTGTGTGTGTGTGTGTGTGTGCGTCGCAAATATATTCGCTCTGTCTTTTCTTATTCTCAGTTTAATTTACTCTCTAGTAATTTTCACTCACATTATCTGCTGATCGCTAAAAAGAGATTTATTCAGCTGCATTTTAGTTGTACTTTACTTTTTTCTGCTTCTTCTTAAGTAACATTTGATAAATTTCGCCTTGGATACTACAATTGACTGAACGTCGGGAGATGTACTATTATTGCTTGTTTGAAATTACATCAGCCCGAGCTCATTTGCTTTGTATAAATGAGTGCAGAACGTGTTAGGCTTCATAAGAAGTAAGACAAGAAGTGGAAGACAAGTTGATATTCTAGATAAAATTTGAACACAGTATATGTGTGTGTGTGTAAACAAAAAAGGCTTTGTTTTACAATTGACGTCAAAATAAACGCAGAGGAATTTTACTCCGTTGCAGATCTTTTCTTATTGCCCATTTCGGCGTAGTCACCGAAGATTAGTCGCAAGAGTAAACAATGCATTTTCTTGTCACAGTTGCTGTGACTTGTATCAATTTCGATATCTTGAAGCGATAATCTCGCAAGCCAACTCTCTAATATTGATTTTATTATAAAATAAAGTTAATCCACCAAATGTGCAAAGAAACAAATACCTTGTGTCTGCCTTCTTTCTTACCACTTCTGTGCCGTGTCGCTAAGAATCCCATTGGTATTCTCTTATTATATATGAGGAACCCTGATAAATATTGAGGTTATTAGTAAGAAGAGCAGCGTTATTTAATCTAAAGTAGTGGTGTGAATAAAAATAGTGTGAGTAAAAATAGTTATGAAGCCCTTGACCTCAACTCGAAATTTTTAAATTTCTCAATTTATAAAACGACGATAAAACGATGGGTCGATTTGTTCACAAGATTTGACTCTTTGCACTGCTACGTGTACTATGTGTCGAGATTGTATTTCTTGCACCCTTTCCTATGTTGACCTAGAGTCGATATTATTTATTAGAACTTATTAGTGAAACAGTTAACGGTTTATGGCGCAGGTAAGAAATAAAGAAAGCAGTGCTAAAGTTTATTGGAAATTTTGACGTACGCTTAAAATGAAATCAAATTATTTTAATATGAACACGTTGGAGGAAGGACGGATCTAATTAAATTGATTCAGAAATAGTATCAAGAGGTCATCCAAACGTTAACATACGGTGTGTAGTGGTGGGTTAACTGCTTCGATAAAATTCGAATGAGAACAATAGAGCAGAGAATGTGAATAAGTGGCTGGAGTCGCTGAAGAAGTTGGATTAGACTTATGTCTGTAACGCGTACAAATCCTCTTCGAAAACCCTATAAAATTTATGAGTTGTCCCCTATCATGGCCAGTGAAGTCAACCTGCCTATTGGTCTGGTTGTGTTTGCAGTCTACTAATTTCAGTAAATTCTGATTTTCTTATTACTCTTATCACCCTCAGTCAAATTGATTCGTAAGTCCATGGGCGAGACATTTTTCTTTTACTTGCTTGCACCCTTCGTTAAGCAAACGGTTTATGTCAAGAGTTTGTTTTTCAATGCCCTCCACCACTATTCGCAAATCATTCAAAACCCGATGATGTCAACTTGATTTTCAGTTCTCGCATTATCTTTTTACAGTAACTACAGCGTATAGATTTATAAAATATTTGGTATAAAAACATACATTCGAAGCACTTTGTCCCTATATTATTTTACATTTTTATGTACATTAACAAAGATCAGCTTATCCAGTTAAGGTGTCCAGGTTATATGCTTTCAAACTTCTCTTTTCCCTTTTAATTTTCTTTTTCTCCTTTGGTCCCAAATTTTTCATTCATAAATATTCCCATGTTAATATTGAAAAAATGGCTAAGTTCATAATTGCAGAGTACATTTTTTTATACAATTATCTATGAAGTGTTTTAGCGGACCTTCGCCATATCCTGCAACTAAATATCGTCCATTTATCTGTGTATGCTTATAATCGTACTTACTATTCATATATAGATGAAGTATATTTTATAGAGGACTTTCTAGCTTCCAACGCAAACTCGTGCTGAGTGTAAAAAGATTCATCTTTAACCAGGTAAAACTTCTGCTTTGTTTTTTTTTTTTTTTTATTATCAGTTTATATCTCATGAAACTATTAATATGCAGAAAAACTAGGATCGAGCGAAGTAAAGTTCATTAGCACAGTGGGTTCATGCGTTTGATAATTAATTATCGCCTAAAGGCACTTGTTTCTAAACAAAATAAATAAAATTGCTGGAAGTAGGAAAATGGATGAGGAGAGGAAGCAGTGGGAAAGAGAGACTAAGAGAGAGAGAGAGAGAGAGAGAAAGATTTGCCTTAGTCTCGATAGCTTTTTTAATATAATTTTTTATCCATTAACTAAATATATGAAGTATGTTAACTCCGTCATTCCGCTTGAAACTTAAATATATTTACATATCAATTTACAATAAGAGATTGCCTTTTCTTGGCTTGTCCGCATCGATCAGTTTAACAATTGGTGCATATATCTTTGATTCATTCCCAAAATATAATTTAAGTTAAAGTGAAGGTCCAACCTGCATTGCCACGGTGCGCATAACGACGTTAAACGACTTAGAAATATTAAAAATATACAAGATCGGCGAGAAACTCTGTTAAATTTGAATTAGAATATGTTTGATGCGTTCCTCAGCGATCAAAGGCGAGAGCCGTGCCGCTTTGCAAACTGTAAAGCAATTGGGAACGGAAGATGTTCTTAGCCTCTAACCCGGCTATCTTCTATGACATTTAATTCTCCGGGACGAGATTTTGCAAACCAATTTTCCAAATACAATGATTTAAATGCACTTCACTCCCTTCCTAAACCGAATTTCGGGTCAACAGAACATCTCACTGGCTTTGCCTTTCTGTCACAAGTTTCAAGATTTTAAAAGTCAAAAGTAATATTTTTATACCCTACATCATTTGGTGTACATGGTGGTTATATTAAGTTCGCGCTAATTTCGCTTTCTCAATCGATCTAAGCTTGTTCGCCTGCGTAGGAGCCGCAATTTTCGACATATAGTGATGAAATTTGGTACAATGGCGTGTTTGGACCGCTATAGAAAATGGTATGGATCGGACCACTTCTTCGACCATTTCCTACCTAGTATTGAAAATTCGCCATATGCATTAAGCGAAATGGCGTGGCGAATTTAATGGTGGGCCACGGCCCACTGCAGTATTTTTGTTGGTTCAAGTCTATCTCTTCACTTAGATCTTAAGAAAGTAATTTGTTTTACTTACAGCTAGTGTAGAAAATTAGAAATATTTACCTTAAGTGTAGGATGTTCAAGAATCTTGCAAGCGTCGCTTTTTAGGAAATTTTATGAATATTTTGGATATTTTCCGGTGAATGTACGTAATCTTACAAACGATACTTTAGATATTTTAGTGTAAACAAATTGAAATAATTTAAATGAAATTGTTTTCTTGGTTATTATTGCCCTATTTACTATATGAGTGTGCGTGAGTCATATTTTAAAAATTAATATACAGTATTACGTCAATAGTGAAATTGCTTTTTTAATGGCAAGAAATTCCAGAAATTTTTATCAATTAATAATAAAATTTAATGAATATTTGAAAATTAAACAAATGTAAATAATAACAATAAACAACAGTAATAAAAATTTTTGTTCTTCGAAGGCAAAGAGAACAGACACATGAAACACGAGAATAACTCGAATAAATCATATTTATTGGAAAATCTCCGCCAAACTTTTGATAAATATACGCATTAACATGTATATCTGATAATGATATTTCATGTGTAAAACGCAGTCATATGCATCGGATTTTCCAGGAAATATAATGTGTAAAATCCAAGCACGCCTACATATCTTAAATGCCTGGCATAAATTCGAGAGTAAAAATCTAAACTATTCCTCTGAAAAGCATTTGATAAAACGAATAAAGCTGCGGGCCGCTATTAAATATCCTACATCACTCTATAGATATTCATGTATCTGTACACCGTATTTTCAAAAGACGGTATTATATGGGAAGTAGTCGAAGAAGCGGTCCGATCTTAACCATATTTAATAGTGCGCAGTATTAGCTGAAAACATGTCGGTGTGCCGGGTTTGATCAAAATATCTCCAAAATTACGGCCTGTGGATTGAATACAAGAAAACAACGACAGACGGAAAGACAACCTTTGAATCACTCTCTGAATTGATCGGTGTAATGAAAGGTCTTTCTCAAGTCCTTCTGGGTATTGCTTATGTTTGCACAAACTTGAAACGTCCCTGCGCAACAACCACAAGTGGTGTAGGGTATAATAAAGCAGTTATGATAAAATCACTTCATAAAATAAATGTTTATGAAAACTTGGTATCGTCCCTAAAATTGGAAAATAATAAAAACAAACAAAGATTTGTGGCTACCCACTTGCCGCTGTCATAAATTAAAGCGCCCTATGCAGCTGTCGATTGCTGAAAAGATTAACAAATTTTCCGTGGAAACCCAGCAGGGGAGAGAATTCACAAAAATATTAGAACGAAAATCAGTTGTAGTGACTTGTTTTCAAAGGTTTGTAATCGCAGAACTTGTTCAAGGGGAAAAGAGTTGAAAAACAATAATTAACCGACTTCCGTTTAAGCTCAATACGGAGAAGTGCTAGCAAATACAAAAGCTCTAGTTTCTATATATACGTTCCTGCAAAAAATCACTTTATAAACAGTTCTTCTAAAATTAGTAAATAAAATCTGTTCCATTCTGAATTCGCAATCCATTAGTGCAAACCTAGTCAGGGAAGTGACAGGATAAACACATAAAATCGAGAAAGGAATTTTGCGTAACAATATTTTTCCAATATATATATAGGTGTACACATCGTCATGTAGCTCATAACGATCGGTCGGCCGATTGAGAAAGAAACACTCCGCGATTTTTACTTATTTGCTCCTTATAGTGGGTGTTCAGCATTCGTCATAATGCGAACATAACTTTTCTTACTTGTTTTATTATCAGTTTGCGGTTACTCACAGTCGCGCAGGCACTGTTTCTTTTTCCAAGAATCGCTTGATGCATATTTTCGTTAAAATGTGTTGCAATTAAATATGAATGCAAATAAAAACATTTCAGCACAAAAATCAACAAATTAAAAATTGCATTTTTTTGTTTAACCTTTTATATGTTGACATATTACTATGTTCAAAAAATAAAGGGAAATGCATCGGCTGTAAACTTTTCGTTGCTAATATTGGACAGATGTTTCATTCTATTCGCTTTGCTAATTTGTCAATTAGAGCGTCTTATATAATTGTTAAGAATTGTAGGTGAATTTCCAAAGTGAGCAAAATTCGTTGAACTAAAAATTTTTAATCAAATTCTGCTTGAAAAATGGAATTGCTTGTGTAGGTGTATTGGAAATATTAAGAAAGTTTTCCAGTCATAAAACAATTTCAATTAATATCGAAGCTGTGTATAGACATGACCCATTGACCGAAGAGATAGTTAACTGTAGCTGTTGGTGAAGGGAAATAAACAAAACAAAACAAATTTTGTTATTTCGTCCTACGCGAGTCTGCCACAACGCATTTTTGAACAAGAATCTAACTACTATCTTTCTAGAAGTACCAACTTTGCAATGAAACAGCTGCACTACCTTTACCCGTAGGAACCGTCTTCTGCGGTAAAACATTAACGACGACGCTTCAATCTGTAACTTCAAATATATTTAATTATAGTTAACCCACTGTGACAAGAAAAATCTGTCAGATGGTATGAGGACAGCCGTGTGCCTACGAGGCACCAAGCAATTTCCGTTGATATTTGAAGAGTGCGTACTTTCAAAATAAAAATTCCCTCCATTTTTTGATTACGGTTATGTCACCAAATTTTTTTTAAAAATGATGACAACATCGGTGTGACTGTGACGAAATACAGGAACAACAACTAAAAGTTATAAATTAAATAAATATTCTGCTTTTAATTTAATTTTTCATTTTGTTAATTACATTCAAAGGATGGCAATCTACTAATTTAATCTTTCCGCTCATAATGCCAGATGGTACACTATAGTACAGTAAAATACGTATATTTGGTGCGTAGAAAAGCTCGGGATAATGTGCATCTTATTACCTGCGTTGCTGTCTGAGAACAGATGCAAGATGAAGTTTTGTTCTTTTAATCAAGTGTATGTTTTTTTAAGAAACAAGCTGCACTGTGAACGAAAAAGACCCTGTTTTTAGGGATAATCAAACGAACATTATGTCGATGCATCCTTAGAAAAAGCCAGTATTTATAGGCATTAAAATTAAGTTTTGTAAGTCAAAAATGAACTTTGAAGCTATCAACTGCAGGAATTATTCTTTTTCTCATATGCTCATCGTCCACGACCCTCGTAGCAAGGTGCACGTGTGCGAATGTCTCCGTTCCGCAACGGGATAGACTATTTGCTGTTCTTTCTTCTTAACAGTAAAATATTGAATATTTTTATTACATTCATTCATTAAATAAATGCTGACCCCCTGTGGTTCAAATGGTTGTCATGGCTTACCTTAAAGACTGGAACATGAATATAAAAATATGGCCCCAACTGGAACTTTATTTCGAAAGTTGATTTTACGATTCTAAAAGCAGCGTCGGCAAATGTTCTCAATAGGCTCAATAAATCACTGTCCGAGGAGGCACGCCTTATAACGCTTAGTTTTTCTGAGATCGAAGCCTAAAATGGACGTTCCCGTACTTACGCAAACACTTAGCCTCTTAGCATTTTTGAAATTTTCCATAACTTTGCGAATTTGTCGTTTGAATGGATCTTCATATTATTTATATTTTTACAAATGTATATATGTATATTTATGCATGCACATGATAACGAAGACTTGACTGAAAAGTGTATTTATGTATATGTTACTTAAAAAGAAACGCTCTTGGTTAACTGGACATTCTATATCAATTCAGCCAAAAAGTGCGTCTATCCCAAGCTGCTTGCTTTTCCTAAGTCTTCTCGCCAAAATTGCTAAAATAGCTTTGCCGTGATATGTGGTCTTAATATCCAAAAAACAGACCATATTTTGAGTTGCCACGAAGTTGAAGGGCCATAAGAAACAAACAGCATTTTGCTCTTCGTTATCAGCCTCGTAGCTCCAAGTTGAAGATTCTTAGCCGCTGACGAGCTTAC
This sequence comes from Glossina morsitans morsitans, assembly GCA_001077435.1. Classification (NCBI taxonomy): domain Eukaryota; kingdom Metazoa; phylum Arthropoda; class Insecta; order Diptera; family Glossinidae; genus Glossina; species Glossina morsitans. The sequence goes on along the minus strand of CCAG010022045.1, from coordinate 6,836 downwards.
GCAAGCTCTACGAAACCTCACAGTTGAATTTCTACACTATTTCTCCTCATCACTCGGGAAGATTTGTTATTAAACTGACCATCAAATTAGGCGGGTCGAAAGAGCTCATTAACGGCTCATACAATTTGTTATGAGAGCTACACAGTGTTCTTTAATTTTTGGTAAGAACTTGGTTTTTCTAAATCGTGTAGAGCTCACATACTGTTCCTTAAGTCTTGATAAGAGAGTACAGCATAAATATTCGTTGAATAAAAAATGAATTCCGTACAGCTCTGCTTAAAATACACGTCAGCAAAAGATGATCTCACGATGTTGACTACATACAAAAGATTCTATCGCGGACTTAATTATAGGTAAATAAATAACAGAAATCAAATGATCTATGAACCATTGTAAAGCTTATTTATGTCGAAAGTTTTAAAATATCTAAGGCCGATAACGTAAGTAGCTCGCAAGCATTGAAAATATCGAATGTACACGTAAAGTAGAGCAAGTCAAATCTTATGGGAATCATCGTACGTCCGTCGATACCGTATTATCACTATGTCGGTATATAAATACAAAGCATTATGCGTAGGTAGTTTCAATTGATTTCAAAATTGAATTTACGAAATTCAGTTAAAGCGATATATAAACAAAGTCACGAGCAAAAAACTTAATTATTAATTATATATGTATTAACTATACGTATATAATAATGGCCATTTAACGTATATTTCGCACTGTTATAAACGAACTTGTAATTTCTGAAAATTATTATATTTCTGTCCTCGCTTGATGGATATAATACAGGGTCATCAGATCAGGGTTCTTTTTTTCCACTTTTAATACAAAGTAAATGGTAAAAGATATCAACATCAATTTTCTGTTATTTTAGTATTCGCGATTCGTGTCAACGTTTTATTTAAAAATGATTTTATATGAATGACCGCGTCTTGGCTCTTGTAAATATTCAATCCTGGAACAACAATTTTTGCTGGTTTTCCACATAAGTCTGCTATTATTTCACCAATAGCACAATAATTCTAGTGAATAAGGAGAGATCGTGGTTTATTAAAATAAGCCAGTGATGGATCATAACCCCAACTTAAAAAGCCCAATAGCGTTATATCGCATGATCTTTATGGCAAACTCATATAGATATTTTTGACTGTAGTTCTCTCTCTCTCTTTCAATAAATTGATTTTGTCGCGACATATGTGCCATGTGGCAAAATTTTATTGAAACTATGTGCCGTCCAAGTCGAACCCATTCGTTCGAGAAAAAATCAGCATTCATCTTTTTCATGTCGAAAGATGACATCTTCAGTCCACAACGAACACCCAAAATTCCTTTACGAACATCAGATATGTTTTCTTCACACCAAAAGGGCAATGATCTTTATTTAGGAAGTCGTTTAACCAAATATGAGTTTCACTCCATATGCACGAAACGTAAACCTGGATTCATTATTTTTATAATAACAATTTAACAATTTCCAAGCAACTAATACGCTTGAGCAGGCGAGTGGGTAAAAGACGCGACTACCAAGTCAGTGTACGCGAATTCAAATCACAAGTGCGGTAGTGTGTCCGTTGGTCGTGGCTATAGTGAATGCTCATCCGGTGAAGGCATAGCATTTACTGATCGGGCACAAACGCGCCAGGATGCGGCTACTACCGTCTTATTTCTTTCTATTCCCTTCCTTCTTTCTAACGATCATCGTATCACACGAATAGAGCACATCCCCCTGTACCTTTTTTATTCCACAATAAATGGCAAAGGTCCAAACAATTGGACGCATTGGAAGGCGAAAAATATGACACAAATTTCAAGCAGAAGTGCGCTGCGCCGGAACCACAAAATGGAAGACTCGATAGTGTTCAGAAAAGTGAACCAAAACGAAATATACGAATAAATTATTCCTGTGCTTCGCTTGTGAAAGGATCTTGTGTTCTTTACATTCCTTTGAAACCGTAGCGAAAATAGGAATTTTTTATGTATATGTTATAAGACGCTCGCACAATTTCATAAATTCTTATATATATTCTCGTTTTTTTGTATGCGTTTTATTTGTTAATTTGTTAATTAATTTATTCCTTGCTTTTACGTAAAACTCACAGGAAATTTCTTGCACTAAAAACAAATAGATTTTATATCCATTAGAGGGTAATTAGATAATTTTTTGAAATAATTTTTTTTTTCTCTCAACATGTAAACAATAAATAAACCAAAAATACCCTTATTGTCTTAGGTCATGCCTCGCACGAAATAATTTATAAATTTATGAATGAATAACAAACTAAAGCATTAAATTAAATTTGAAATAAGGAAAATGTTCCCATTGAGAAGATTTTGCGTTGTAAATATAAAAATGTTAAATAAATTATTTGGTAAGAAAATATTTATCATTTAATATGAGAAGAAGAAGAAGAAGAAGACGGAAAAATAAACTAAGGTTTACTGGTTTCGTATGTTTGTATATAAAATTTCTTATAATTCGAAAACCATGCTGTTACGTATTTCCGTTTCAGTTCACACTTACGTTTATTCGTCAGTCATACGTCCGATGCACCTGCATTTGACGTTTTCTCCCTTGTGTATTGAATTTCGAAAACATTTTCATTATTTGTTTATTTAATTTTCGTGTGAATTTTGTTTTTTCGTAAAAAACTAAAAAAAACATTGAATGAACTTTATGTACTTTTTCTTTTGTGATGGCCACCATCGAGCTATAGGGTATAGTAGAGGATTTTTTTTTCCTTTGTAACATGTAATACACACTTCGACCCATGACCCATGTAAGATTCTGGCTCCATCTAGTCCTGTCCATCCGTATCTTCGACGTTCTTCGATTGCTTACTACTCCTGAAACTTGGACTAGAAAACTGAGGCTTGGTGACGAGTAAAGCGTGAGCATGATTCGCGAGCAAAAGGTAACGACAGCAATTTCAGTTGTGTATATCGCAGAAATCCAGGAATGACATTTCTCTTCAAGTCCACCATCAAAACGGATCTTAAACAAATTCTGCTTTTAGCTTATCACAATGAATAAAATCCCATTCATATCGACAATGTCTTACTTTGTTTTTTAAAACCTTGAAAACTATGACCTGACATGATCTTGTCTACCAGCAACATGAGGTGGGAAATTTATTTGCATTGCAATTGAATACGATATTCGTAATTTGAGACTTACTTGCTTGCCTGTTTTCTTGATCAGTAAACGGTTTTCGCAACATAGTATGAAAGTTGTTGGTAATTAAAGACCTAGAACGACTGAATAATAAAACTGAATGAACATTTCAATACATTTCACAACTTTTGTGTTTGTATTTCAGGGTAACTCAATCCATCGATCAAAATGGTTATAGAAAGCATTCTATGATTGCGAAGACTATTAAATTTTAAGTAAATTAGTGTACCTCAGATGGATGGAAAAAATAACTGAGTTGTCCAAGTTTGGACTCAAACTCGACACTCCTTAAAACTAGTTGTGTAGGAAATCTTAATGCACCGTATTTGTGTACGATACACTTTGCTTCCCCGAATCAGAGTACTTATTACTCCAATCGACATCTTTTGCTTAAAAAAAGAAAAATAATAAATAAAACGAGAAGAAGGGAACAAAGAAAAGCGTCTGAATGATTTTCATTATATCTTCATATAAGCTTCTTGGGAGAACTCGAAAATTATTTAAATTTATTAAGCGAATTTAGGTAGAACAATGAGAGATATGTATGTAGTTACAGTTTCCTGATTCATACGAATACTTATGAAATTTGAAATCAAATCTTTAGTTTAGATATAACCATGTGGATGATATTTATATAATGAAACATGAAGAGCGTCAACGAAGTGTACTCTTTTCAAAGTAATTGATTTCGCTGTAGTTGTCTGAAGAACCTCAAGGATCCTCCACGGAGGATGAAGAATAAGAAAAACTGGAACAAAGCAGTTCGCCTCGTAGGCGCCAACACAATATTTAAGTCTTATTGAAAGAGTCAAATACGTTTCAAGATATTCAGCGTATCAACGTCACGGTTAATTACAGGTTTTGTTGAGCTTAATTGTTCGCCTTGGAAGCAATAAAAGGTATCAAAATTGACAAAAAGAATTATGTTAAAGTAAAATGGTTAAATGGTCTGAACTGGTCCTTTTGCCCAATGCGTGGGCTACCTGCGCCTTAACTACGGAATGCTCCCGCACGCCCCAAAAGACGGCAAGCGACAGTCAGGCTTCAAAGGCATTGCTAGAATCGTTCATCTACGAATATGCGATGGGCGAGTGGATTATCGGTAGTACGTGTGTCATTATTACGCATACTCTTACATTCGGATTACTCATACTTTCTGGATTGCAATCCAGTTTATTCGCGTCTGAAGCTTAATTTACAAACGCTACTACTTCTCTAGCCCCCCTCAACAATGCACAGATCTGTAAGTTAGATCTTGAGCATCCATATCACACAAAGATCAAAAAATTTCTACATCAAATGCAATTATCATCAAAAAAGGAAATTGTAGCAAGACGCTCTTCTCCTTTACAGAGTTTTGCAAATTTTCTAACAAATTACCTTAGCATTTGAAATTCTACCCAGTTCCGGTGTATGAAGAGCGAAAGCAGATGTGTTTTTATGACGAATAATACCATGACATGACTCTTAGCCGCTTAAAAGAATCATGGGAATGATTAAAACGTTTTTGTTTTCGTTTACAGTTTCAATTCACATATTTATCAGAATAAGCGTAAACGTAGAATATTATACGCACATCATTTTTTATGTCGAATTATATTAAAAAAAAACACAAACGATAAGAAAAATTAGATATAATTTTGGTTCAGTTCATAGTGACATTGCGGTTACTGTTCGGAAATGGGACGCACAGTTCCTCAACTCATCTTTATACCAAATTTAATCCTCGGTTGCATCGTTTCTGGCGTTCATTTCTGATTATGTGACTAAGGGTTATTTTCGATATCGTGATCAATTCCCAATTTACAAGCACTTTAAAGTCTTTTTTATTAAAAAAAACGTCTTATCGTGGTAGGATTAAGGTTAAAGAAAAAATTAAACATATTTGTTTGTTTTTGCTTTATAAACTTCCTAAGGGTTTTTGATGACTTGAAGAGTTACAAATGCTTTTGCTTAGCATAATCAGCAGAATCAATTTGAAAGCATACGTCTTTCAGAAGTTTGTCTTCTTCACCATTTTCTTATTAATATCCTCAGCGCGGAAAAATGAACCGATAGGTCCGACACTAAATGTAATAAGCCCTCCTATGCCCTTAACTATTAAGCTTTAAATTGAGTCTAAAATATTTACTTACTAAAAATTCGAAGGTAATTGGATCGCAAATCTCTCTATAAATACCGAAAAACGTTCATCATAAGACGCAGTAAGTAACTATAACGGTTGGTTTGTGAAATTCCGCTGTCAAATCGGATACGCGCTCCTCGAGTCACGTATTGGATGAACTTCGCTCTTCGGTCCGTTCTATAAACAAACATCGTACACAAGATAATGACTGATATTGAAAACGTCCGTCCATGTCGTAACATATGGCGCTGAAACATTATCTATAAAGAGGATTTTGTTTAGTAATTATTCAATTTTCCGCTACATTGCGAAGGCTGTCTGTCATAAATTCAAGAACAGTATAACACATCAACACTTCGTAAACTTCAGGCGGCCATATTCTTAACCTATGTATGTATGTACATAACCGTATATGTAATAAATAACAATACGATTTTTTTCCTGCTGCGTAAAATTGTATTGTTTCCATTTACAGTCGCATTCGCAAAATCTACGTGATCAACATCTAACTGTTCGCTTTAATTACTTTAAAGATGATGTTTTTATTTTTTTAATTTATTAGCGTGTTATTTTGATTAAAACAATTTAACGCTTCAATAAACGGTAGAATGTGCATGTTAACAAAATAATGCAATTCTCTCGCGTCTCTCAGCAGTGCGGTGTGAGGGAAAATTGAAACTGAATGCGAGTCATTAAAGTCAGGCCTGTTTTTCTGCAACAATCGTATCTGAATTAGTTTATCTCTATATCAATATGTTTATAAGGCGCCTTGTTTATTAGGAAATTTAATAAGAATCTTGTTTATTACAAAAAAATAAAAATAAACAAATATCTATATATATATGATCAATATCACAGAGTGCAATAAACTTGGAATCTATGCGCAAATAAATAAAGGACGGTTATAGTATATTTGCTTTGGATTAAATTTTTTACACCGTCAATCAGATAATAGTGAAACGAGAAAAAATTGAATAAATTATCGTATGTATTATGTATATAATAGATTCCTGGTCTATACGGGTTACCCCAGCAGTCAAGTAAAAAATAAAGGCCGGTTTTTATGGCTCTCGATGTCGAGTGAACACGATGATTGTCGATCTTGCAGTCCCTGTAATTTGCAGCGGGATCTTCCGAGTACCGTATTGAAATTACGATCAAGTTTACTCGATATTGGATACCATAAATCGGCCTCAAGTTTGTTTAAGTTAATTTAAAAATTTTTCATTTCCTTAAAGGAAACAGCGCAAGGGTAGCCTATCGGGGAAGTAGTCTCCAAGGCACATACCTTTGAAACCACATGTCGTCCACATCCGTAACCTACAATTTAGACGCGAAAAGTTTAGTTATCATATCGAGATAGCGGGCACTAAGGGTCACCGCAAAGCAAAAAAAGTTTGCCACATTTTCGAAAAAGAATAGTCTGAGTATTCTTACAGTCCAAAAGCCGCACTAAACAGTATCTACTTCTGGATTCATTCGTTTTTCAGTTTCAATTTCTCGTGGATTTTCTAAATCGCAAACGCGACAATTTTG
>CCAG010022043.1:0-85806 GCA_001077435.1 Glossina morsitans morsitans | reverse complement strand
ATTTAGACGCGAAAAGTTTAGTTATCATATCGAGATAGCGGGCACTAAGGGTCACCGCAAAGCAAAAAAAGTTTGCCACATTTTCGAAAAAGAATAGTCTGAGTATTCTTACAGTCCAAAAGCCGCACTAAACAGTATCTACTTCTGGATTCATACGTTTTCAGTAATTTCTCGTGGATTTTCTAAATCGCAAACGCGACAATTTTGTTGACTAACAAAGCCATCAAGATGAACACGAGAGCATTATTTTTAGGACACCCTGTAAATAAGCATCTGATTGATTACAAGTCAAAGTGGAGACCATATATTTGCAAAAGAAGGGAAATAATAGTAAAATAATTCAAATCTATAATATTTTAAATTATATATGTCTGAAATAATATTCCGAAAAGATAGATGACAGCTATTTAGGGGCAAATGAGAGAACTGACATCGCTACTTTCCTTTACACTTCTTAAGTTATATCTACTTTTTTTGTTTAATTTTTCATCTTGGCTTAAGGGCATAGAATCAAGAATACAAATACAAGAATAACTATGAGTTTTATTATATTTATTTTTATAAGTTTTAAATGTTTGACAAATATACCCTTGAATATATATATAATGAGTGTAAGAAGAAAAAGAAAAAAGAAAAAAAAAATTCGTTAGAAAGTTTTTCTACAATTGCTTGCAGTTCGTTGACTGTTTATTGATGAATTCGCCACAACGACTGGTGTGCTGAAGTTAACCAAATAAAAACCATATGACTGCCAGGCACAAGCTGTTTATTTTATTCTCGTTTTTGTTCGAAATCAAAACAAAATTGTAATAACAAGAGCAAATTGTTCAAGTAATGCGATTCATTTATTTAATTATTCGACATTATGGATAATGTACATACATACGTACATATAATAGTGAAAGAAGATATCAAAAGCTTAACTGCTGTCTCCTTTGGGATATCAATTGCTTTTAATCCAATGGTTTCACTGAAATCATAATAACATGATGATATCGTTATAATTGAATTTAATTCAGCTTAAACAGTGTATCGATTTAAGTAACAATTACCATAAATCTTTTCGGATATTAAAATATTAAAATAATTTGCATGATTATCGTCTAAGATTTTTGACCTTGTACATTCTAATAAATTTTATGATTAAACTTTGAACTGACGAATGAACTTTTAAATGTTATTATATTGTCCCAATCCCAAGCCAATAAAGAGATGTCGTCACAGAAATCTTATTTTAGAATTGGGAGACAAGTGTACAAAGAAATTTGGGCAGAAGTTAGTAATGTGGGAAAAATCTGACGTAGATTCTTTGAAATTGATTGCTTTTCTTTTCAAGTATAATTATTAAGCCTCGACCTCGGGATGAAAAGGAGAAAAGAAACTGTACTCACGTCTTAGAGCAAAAATCCACTATCTTCAGTAAATTGGAAAAAAATTACCTGCTTTTTTGAAAATTTGGCGATTCTCCGTGGAAATACCACCACGTTACATAACGAAAATGACTATTCAATTATATCGGTCAGTACGCTTGGCCCTTTTTGTCCATCCTTCCATCTGTTTGCTCGCGAACATCTGGATTCACTCCTCTGTCTCCGCATCTCTGCATTCTGCTCCATCAACCCATTAATATGTTCGAAAATTGGGCTTGAGGTTTGGCAGAGTGATTTAAGGATTAATATCCTCACTTTAGGATAAATGTTTTTTTAATGGTTAATTACACAGAGGATGTCCCCTATACGTGTACAAGCTACCCGACCACCAAGCAGAGAAGAGTCGCAACTACCAAGTCGATTGTCGCGGGCTTAAACCTTGGTGCGATTTAACCATACTTCGTCGTAGCACACACCCATCAGGCTGCAGCCATTCTCTATCTCTTTCTCCCTTTCCGCACACCTACAGCTTATATCCCTTGATTTATTTATCATATTAAAAAAGAAAAGAGAAAAACAAGTAAGAACGTTACAGTCGGGAAAAGTCGAGTATTATATAACCTACATCACTCTCTCTAATACAGTTATTCACTCGTTTCGGCAATAACACACCCAAAGTTACATATTATTAGTTAGAATAGTTGTATGCGTTGGTATACAAAAAATATAATTACGTTGTCCAGCTTCGGTAAGGTTTATTCAATTATCCTTATCAATCCTTATCCTTATCAATTTGATATTATGAGCTAATTTTCACCACTAAATTTTAAAAATTATACCTTTTTACTATATGAAGATCCAGTCTTCGTAGAAATGGTTATATGAGAAAATATATCAAAAAATTGCCCCAGTCCGACCAATTTGGAATATCCAAATAGTACTACCAGACGAGTTTTGCCTAGGAATTTTGAAAATTGCAACTGTTTTCCATATAACGACTTTTCCAAATAGAGCGTTATAATGGGAGTTGTCGAAAAAGTGGACCTATTCAAACCATTTCCAAGAGCGTTCGTCCTCGGGCGTCAAAAATCTCACAAATTACGACTTGTACGTCTACACGACTCATTTCAGGCGGACGGACAGACAGATACGTAGACTGTACAATAAACGGTATAACAAAAGGTGGGTCTATCTTCAACCCTTCTGTGAGTTACATACGTTAACAGCCATGAAACCAGTTGTTTTGCAAAGGCACAATAGATCAGAAGTAAAACGTAAAAGGTAAAAAACGTGAACCTTTACACACCTTGCCCTCATAACTATGATTCTCCAGCTTACCGCACCGCTGGCTCTTTTATTTTCATTCCGATGCCTTACAATTTTGACTGCAGCTGTAAAGTAAGATTCTTTAGTCACCACTGATACAGTTGTTCAGTGAACTAAAATCATATTCTACAGTGGCTTGTCGAACGATTCAAAAAAAAAAAAAAAAAAAAAGACAACAACATTTTGCTGTTTTAAGTGATATTTTCAAAAATTTTTGTGTTGTGATTTTTAGAAACAATCATTTTATATACTTGAACTTGTAGTTTCACAAATAATAAATTTTTTATTACTTTTTTTATATAAATTTAGGAATTTTTTGTTTTTTAGTGAAAATAAGGCGATGGACTTTTAATTGCTTAGCTTAATATAAACACAATTCTTAGCGAGAAGAAGATTTTGAGAGGAAAAGCAACAATTATTATTTTCAGCTCATAAGGAATTGTTTTTTTTTCGCTCAACCAATTTCTCTATAGATAAAGCTTAAATGAGATTAAAGTAGAGTAGAGAGTGGAGCCACAATGCTTGGTAGAAAAATTTATTGAAGTTGCATAAAAATTTGGTGTAAAAACGGTTCAGATGGTTGCACTGTGCAATTATCTAAGTTTCTCACCTCAAGGCGAATGTGTATTAAGAAAAATTTGCCATTGTATTGCGCGCAAAGTATGTAAATTCATTACATTTGGCTTTTTTGTCTTCTGCCACTAACATCATTTGTATTCAATATTCTGTTCACCTGTTGTGTAGTGTTTATATTTAGACACCTCTTGTGCACACATATTTAGACGTACGCAATTTACGCTTGCATAGAAAGATTCATGTTTCTTTCACACTATGACGTCAGAGTTAATCTTAATTAAAATCATTCTGCAGTACCATCTATCGGCTTGACATACCAAACATACGAAATCTAAATGCAAGAAATAAGTTCAATGGACTCGTTTGACATTTGTAAGTAAATCATGTAAAAAGTGTAAAACGATTATTGAATAATTAATTTGCTAAGAAACGATGGGACTGTTGTTTGTGTGATTTAGAATTGTATCAACATAGATATAAGAAGCGAAGACATTACAGTCGGACACGGACCACCATTAAATGTCCTACTCGACTTTTCTTAATACAATCGTTCATATAAGGACTTTTCAAAAAAAGGCTTGGTGTTGGAAATGGTCGAAAAATTGATCCGATCCGAACTTTTTTTCAGAGCTTTCGTCCTTGCGCTAAAACATGCGAATGCACCAAATTTCATTAAAATAACTCGAAAATTACGACCAGTAGGTTGGACTCAAGAAAACAAGACGGACATCTATCTCTCTCTCTTGCGCTATGTGCATGTAAATTTGTACTAACCAAACGAACAGCTAAAGTTGTAGTGTCTTAGAAAAGAATAATGAAATGACTTTATTCTCCCTTCTCTAACAGTCCGAAAGTCGTTTTTGATTATAAATATTTTAAAATTCTACGTAGATAAGATGCAGTCTTTACCAATTTTACTTTGAATGAAAAAGTCAAATTCTAAAAGGAGGACCTAGCCCTTCGAATTCCAATTTGTTTCTTTTAATACAATTTTACTTGAGTTTAAGGGTGTCTAAGATTCGACCAAATCGAGTGTAGTCGTTTGAAATTCTTCACATTAGTCAAATACGATTTTTAAAGCTAATAAATAAAAATGGCATTCTATCGGTTCTCTGCTTCGCGCTTAGAAACCGATATTCCTGTTATCGAAGGGTTATTAATAAAGCACTAGTCCATGTCATTGTGTTAATATCATTTTTGCTTTTTTTCACTTTTCCTTTTGTTCTTCATATGATATCCATATCAAATATAGTACGTGTTTGACACTCGCTTTGCTCCCCTATATTGCAGAGTAAATATTACTAACGGAAGGAAAGGCAGATAGAGTGGAGAAAAAATTATTGTAATTGACACTCACACGTGCTCCGTATGCATTTGTCTTTTTCTTAAAAAGGAAACAGCTAAGTTTGCCTCTTACAGGCATTGCCTTTTCGTATATGCGACAAAATAAATTTAAGAAATATTTTTCTGAAGGAGAAACTAATCTAACATGTGAATTACATGTGAACAGCAGAAAATAGCAGATACTTGCTTTCAATTTTCAGTTCTTAAGCGGGGCAAATATAAATAACAAAAGCAATGCGGCAACTAATCTCCAACCAGAAAATCTTCCAACTGAAGCTTTGAAATTTATCAAGGAGAAAAGGAAAACATAGGTTTGGGGAATAGCAAGTAGCCTGACGTCTGACGGAAGTCATTGGACATATATGCTTTTACTTGAAATTACTTTACTTCTCTATTATTGCTTCTCTATAATTGCTTAAATTCACAAATGATGAGGGCCACTTCTGGAAATACGGGACAAGTGTAGTAATGGAATCACATTTTAATTTGATCATGAACGCAAATAAATACTTTATGGACATCGACAAGTAGCGTGAACTTTGTACTTCGTAATACTACTCCATATGGGGAGTGGTCGTAAAAGTGGTCCGATCGGAACCGGTATTCAATAGCGCTCGTCCTTAGGCCAAAACACATCACTGTACCAAATTTCATCAAAATATCTTAAAAATTGCGATCTGTAGGAAATTTAAATGGACAAACATCTGACGGACAGACAGGCTTAGATCAATTCACATTATGATTCTGATCATAAGTAAAAGGTGGGTCTATCTTAAGCCCTTCTGCGTGTTACATACATCCGCGCTCAATTGATATACGCTGTACCACAAGCGGTGTAGGGTGTGATGTAAAAATTATGCAGATTTTCATATTGATAACATAAGCGCGTACTCTACAGGCATCAAAAATTTGTTCGATTTTGTCAATCGAATTCCGATTCCATTCTCTTTAGGTATGCAAATCTTTTCTTTTTGACCCTTCACGGCTGTGAATGTAAATTTAAGGTCATGCGGATAAATTATGCGTAATATTTTTTTAAAAAGTTGAAAAAAGTTGAAAAAGTCTTCAAACTCAACCTAATCAAAATAAAAAGTTTTGCTTTGTCTTAGCAATTATTTTGTGTTCCATGAAATTCTCTCAATATATTTAAATACGAAAACTTTTACGGGATTTTTCGTGAGGCACGTAAAAGTTTTGTTTAATTTGTAAATATAAAGTTTTCCTACCATTGATGCTAATGTGTGTTAGGCGATGAATTTTATTTCAACTTTGTTGTTAATCTACTCTGTAGCACTTATGTTTTTTATATTGTGCTTTTGTTTTTTAAACATTGATTTTATTTTAGAAACATTTAACTCTATATTATGTAGTTATCTATTGTATGGTGCGTGGACGTGAAAAACTTTTTCTGTTACTTTTATTTGCAACTTTTCCCATAAATCATAGCATTTTTACAGGTAAAGGCTACCTACTGTTTGTAGCACTTTGCCAACTCGACCGGCATAAGTTGTTTAAATATTGAAAAAGTCGAACCGAAGCATGAGAATAATGCAAACCTTTGTTTGTATTGAGTTTAGCAAATGTTAACACATTTATTTAAAATTTAATTTATAAAGAACTTTGATATCTAAGTGGAACGTTAGGGTGTTTTTAGTTTTGAATTTTTTCTAGTTTTCTTCCTTTTTTTTTTTGCTACTTGTTTGTATAGCAATTGCTCAAGTTAGTGAACTTTTTATTTAACATCGTATACGCAATTGTTTTGAAGGACCTTAGAAAAATTTAATTTAATTTTCAAAATGAAATTTTAAACGATATGTTTATGCTATAGCCGTAGCTATAACCTTTTTACAGTTTTTATGCAAATAAATTTATTATAATGAATATAGTTAATGTGCCTGAGTAATTTACAAAGCACTAAAAGTATTTTTTAAATAATTAAATCTAGGATCTAGTTTCATGCCATTAATTTTTTTATTTTTTTTATTCAATAAATCTTTTCAAACGTTTGCCTGAATTTTTACAAAGCGCGCTCTAATTAAATCAAAGTTTCTGCTGAGCGAGAAATCATCAATACCTTATGGCAGGTTCAATGAGCAAACTTGCCTGTTACAAATCGAAGTTCGATTGTGCTTTCATACATATGTATGTAATGCAAATAACGTTATGATGGTTGGTGTAGAACTGATCTAACTGAATTTCGATCCTTGGGTCTTAACATGTCGGTCAAAATATCTTTAAAATTGCGTCCTTTAGCCTGGTCACAAGGGCAAGGACGGACAGACGGATTTATAAGCTTAGAATCGATCGGTATGATGAAAGCTGAGCCTATCTGGAGTCCATCTGGGTGTTGCATACATCCGTACAAACTTAATATATCTTTGTACCACAAATGATGTAGGGTATAAAAAGAAATTATTTAGAGCTAAGTATGTTATTCTAAATAAAACTTAATAGCCATAACCAGAGTACTAACGAACAAATATATGGGACTTGACTTTATTTTAGCCAAGAGTGTACATGGTTCGGATAAAGCTTATCAAAAATCTAAAGAACATAAAAGGTTTTCTATGTAGACTAAAGCAAAAAAATCAATTCTTTTTTTTATATACATATAGTTTGTAGTTTTTTTAACTACTTGGTATTTCGGAACAGTAGTTACAACAAAACTCTCCAATATCGATTTCTATAAAGCAAAGTTTCTAAGACAGGAAATAACAAAAAAAAAACATGTTTATGATTGTCTTGTGAGATATTTACGGAAGTTTAGGTTGTGTGCCAACAAAACATGATTTTCCCTATGCGTTTATATGTATTTGCTGCAGCTGTTTGCACAAAAAAGACTTGAAAAGTTCTTCAATGGTTGAAACACAAATTTCGCCTAAATATCAGGCGAATACTCCAAGAAGGAATGTTTTAACAATATTGTAGAGTTATGTAGTGTTTTTTGGAATCATCTGGGCTTTTGGTCTGCAGGCTATCTAAAGAAACGTGAAAGACCATTACGCACATGCGTGTAAAGGTGCAACCTTCCAAGTCAAGGAAAGCAAATCAATTTGAAATTTACATACTTCAGTAAGCATTCGATTTGGTATCGGTTTAGTCATCCCCTGTATCGTTCGTAGCTGATGGTGAAAGATTCCCTTCCAATCACACAAAATGACATTACATTGTGTCAATACAGGCTTTACTTTCCGCACATCATCGGTGTATGTCTCCCATTTGCCACCAGTTACCAATCTATTCGAAAATGGCTCGGCTTTATTTCATTTAGCAGCGCTTTGCAGATGGAAACTCATTCCCTTAGTTCAGACTGTTAACTCATATTGTGTCCAAATATCGAACTCTTTCCGTATCCAACCCTTCAAAATCGTTCAAAACTGCAATTTAGAGAATATAAGCAACAATTTTTTAAATTGTAATTCTTTGAAAACTTCATCCACTCTTGTGTGCAAACCAAAGAAGTCGTTGCGAATTTTTAATGCAACTATTAAGTGCCTGAAGAAGTTTGTTTTGTTGGTTTTTGTGGGATATAAATTCAAAAGTTAAAACTTGAACTTTTATGGCGGTAAGCTGTTGTTCAGCGGTTTAATAATTTGTGCATGCTATGCTTATAAGTGTTTTTAAGTTCTTACCTGAAGTAATTTGCTTCGTAAAACCTGTTTATGTATTAGTGAGTTCACTTTGTTGTATTAAAGGGTAATACCACCCTGCCACCCTAAAAACAAACGGTAGTTTTAAATATTTATTGGTTATGGAAGGGTAAGTAATATAATAAAATATTCGAGGGAGTTAAGTATTGAAAAAGTATTTGCTTCGAAAAATATTAAGAAAGACCGTGAGATCCGGGAGCGGCGCTGATTCAAAAAAAAAAAAAAAAAAAAATTGCTTTATAATTAAAAATTATTACTTACCAGGGTTGCGCGTTCAGAAAATTTAAAAATATTGACTTTTTTATGATTAAAAAATATTTCAATGAAAAAATGCGATTTTTTACTAAAAAAAACCGAATCTTTTGTTAAAAATTTCATAAGTCAAATTATTGAAAATTCCTTGCGCACTTCTCTTTTAAACACGTCGTAAAAACTGCAAGGCAAATTATGAAAGTCATAGTAATGCTACTTGCTGTTCTCAAAAGTTAATTTTAAGAAAAACGCTTTTGATGTCTCAAGTTCCCCATGCTATATTTAACTGTGTTTCGGAAATTACACTTTTTTTAACCGTTTCAAAAATAGCGCAAAGGCTGCAATCATATTTTTATACCATCCTTGATTTAAGGGATGATTTAAGCGAATTTGAAAATAAGGAAGAACGCTGTCATGGGGTACGACCTACCATCGAGTACCCAACACGAATGTGTTTGCGACAAATCGCTAAAATATTTTAAAACCAAATTCTGGATAATACGTTATTAATTTTTCTAAGCTCGTATTATGGATCGTCAGATGGTGGTGCATCAATTTTATTATAGTAAAATTATGCATTTCAACATTAGATTCGGAACCATCCTCGTCATCCAAGAGCTTCCCGCATATTATCGGTCTGTGTCTCCCACTTTTAGAAATTGTTCAAAACTGTGTGGCTTGTCAAAATAAGATATTAATCGATAAATTGTTGAACAAATGGTCGCACCCGAACCATTTGCAATATAATTCGTTCAAAGCATGTCGGCGTACCGAGTTGCATCAACATATCTTGAATGTTATGGTTGATCGCAAAAAAGGACAGACAGACAGACAGACAAGCTTATATCGATCTAGAAAGTGATTCTGACTCGGTATATTCAAATGTATGTCCTTCTGGGTGTTCCATACATCCGCACCAACTTAGTATATTCTTGTACTACAATTGAGGCACAGTGGTTTCTTCCCTGAAACCACTTTACAATGAAGTTTTGAAATTTGAAACAGAAACACTTTATTCGATTGAAACTGAAGGACTTAATTGATTGGCCTGGCATAGAAATCGGAAACGCGCATTTTACATTTGGATTATTGCCAATATTCGGACATTAAACGTAGATTAATTATATTATTTTATA
This sequence comes from Glossina morsitans morsitans, assembly GCA_001077435.1. Lineage (NCBI taxonomy): Eukaryota > Metazoa > Arthropoda > Insecta > Diptera > Glossinidae > Glossina > Glossina morsitans. The sequence goes on along the minus strand of CCAG010022043.1, from coordinate 76,152 downwards.
ACACTTATGATATTTACTAATGCAAGATAACAGTCTCTACCAATTACATAAATTTTTGATTGACGCACGAGTATTTTCTTTCAATCATCCGGAGAAGGGAGAAAAGCCTGTACAAAAAAATTATTATTGATACTTTTGTATTCTGTGGGAAAAAGCTCTACGTCATATATTTAGCATTTCAAAAGTTTATTACTTTTACATTTCACGTTTTGGGGGCTGCATAATTACATCGTTTAATATCCAGTAGAATTGTACGTCATTGTCTGTTTCTTTATGTTTGGCTGGATAACCTCCGCGTAGTATGAATAACAACTATCTACGGTATGTACGGCTATAAATAACGTATACGCAGAATTTTCTTTAACGAAAAGAAAGCTGAATTCTATTTTGAGACATTTGTGGTAACAAAACCAGTACTAATTGAATTGAAAATGGAAATAAAGTCAAAGCAGATGAAACCAAAAAAAAAGTAGAAAAGCAGATTATCTCTTGCATTCGTGGAAAATCCTTGTAAGAAATCATATGCATTGAAATACAGAAACACGGCTATTTTTACACAAATGTAGGCGAGTAGGTTAAGACATTGAAAGTGTGTGGAATTTCTATTTTGGAGTTAATTTAATTTGCATTTTCCGTTTTCTAAATAAAAGTTTTATTTTCGGCAAACCAGCCAACTTTCCACGAACACAGTTAAAATTAAATACATGCGAGAATTCGAGTAGTCGTTTGAGAAATTCAAGCAGAATTTTGGTGAGAGTTTGGAAACATAATCATTTCGTTTGTAACATTTAGGAGCACACAGATTTTCAATTGATTATTTTGCTGTTCTTGTGTCTAGAAACTTCAAAGGCATTTTCAGTCGATTTGTTGAAGTAGATGTGAGTGTAGATGCAATGACATTAGAAACTCCTCTTACATTAGCTGAAATTTTAGAATTTTAGCAACTTTTGAAAAAAAAACCAAAAAAGTTGCATTCACTTTAAACCGCAGTTTCACGGACTTGTAGCTTCAAGTTATTGTAGCACAGTCGAGGCGATTACCCATTTTCTTTTTCAGCATACGAAGAAGGCGAGTGCACTGTTTTTTATTGTAAATGATCCCCCTCATGCTATTGTGCCTAATTTACACCCTACCCATTGCTGCAACTCAATATATGACATAATCTTCTTCTTTATTTTGCTTTCGTCAATCAGCTAATAAAGCCCAGTCTGAATGCTAAGCCGAAATCCTATCCCAGGCAGAATATACAAGGTGCAAGACGTACATACGGTCTATGGATCCTATGAGCTCTACATATGTAGATATATATATATATATGCATATATATAGCTCATATACAGTTTCAGTTTATAGTTCATATGCAGTTTATATATAGTGCAGTTGATAGGATCTCTGAAGATTATATCTAAATGTTAAAAACGGAAGAGCTAATCTTGTGTTTTCCCGTCGTAAAGAGGATGAAAAGTTTCAATTGTATTGTTAACTATCGGTAGCTCGCGGTAAAGACATTCAGTTCTTTAGGTTTGTTGCGCTGAAAAAAATATATAACCCAGCGATGCTTTTAGTGGGGTGAACTTCAGCATACAGCCGCTACATTCTCTTTACTTCTTACGCTTTCTTGGTTCAATGTAAGGACAAGCTTGTGAAGTATTTATGCCGTTTGTCTTTTCTCCATGATAAGTTGAATCGTCTACCTTTCGGGACGTATGTAACGGTATTCTCGATTTTGCCAGTTCATGGTGAAACTTCGATACTCGAAAGATCAGAATAATCTCAAGCAAATGTCATGACGGGAGATAAAACGAGGATAAGGAGGATGTGCCGTCTCTATGAATAGAGCACTCATAGTCTATCCAAGTCCTTGCAGTATAAATTATCAGAAATTGCCTTTTGAAATTATTTACAAAGAGTTAGCTATGTGAAGTTTTTGGAGAAAACGGGATACGTCTGCATTAATGAACAAATCTAATCGATTTGCCTATTGATTTTGCTTTAGCTAATGGACATTCAGAATTTCGAGGATCATATCTTACTTTCTTACACAATTTTCATTTTTTAATTATATTTGGCAACAAATTCAAAGTCAATTTTATTTAAGTTTGTATGGTTATGCGTTATTCATACTTTGTACACATAGTGTCGTGAGCGACTTGGCTGAGCTGAGTGTAACTAGTGTATGTGTGACATGTAGCACGTGCCCGGAACTAACTATTATTAAGTGTACGTGTATATGGATAAATGCGTGCCTCTGCTTCTGTTTTTGTTTGTGTCAACATAAGGACAAGGACAAATGAACCGAAATGAATTTGAGTTGAATGAATAAAGAATAATTTTTATGTACTTACGGGAAACGTACGCAGAAGTGCAAAAAAAAGGAAACACAATCATTCAGCTAAATCTTCAACACGTGTCCCGTAGTATGATTCATTTTATTTAAGGGCAAAATCAAATTTAAGAGTTTTTAATGATATCTTTTCAAAAATGTTTAGTGAGTGTATTGCACAAAATATCAATGGTGAATTATTGTGACGTAATGAAACGTTTTCAATTTCCAAGTTGATTATTATTATTTGTGTTAATAATATAAAAGTAAAATAATAAAATTATTAAAACGGAGGGTCTTACATTTGCATTGCTAGCAGGCCCCATGGGCCAGGCTGCAAGCATGTGTCGATTTCGTGGCTGTCGGTATAAAAAAAATAAATCGAATAAAAATTCACAACAACAGCAACACCAAAAGCAACAGCAGCAACAACAAAATTCATCGAATTCGACGTTAAAGACAGTATCATCGTCTACGCCGTCTGTAGGGCCAACAATAACAACAACGCATCAACCACAACCACCGTTGTTATCAATTACGGAAGCAGGTGAGAGGAGAAGAAAGAGGAATTAGTGTGTGTGTAGTTCATATAGAAATTTATTATAACACAACAGCAAACTTGTCTTATGAGTTACGTTTACATTAATGTTGATCATACGCACTTGCGTCACTTAATTGACATAATGATAAATTAGCTTAAAGTAAAGAGCAGTGTTACACTTTGACTCATCACCATAACTCACCAAGCGATTATTAATTTGTATCTCTAAAGTTGCTCATATTATATGCAGTCATTTTTCTTTGTAATTAGTCTTAATAATATTAATTTTAACAATAGAGAACTTAATCTGAGTAAAACTAAGTTTAAATTAAATGAATATATTGAGTATATCAAATTGAACGGTTTTCTAACACAGAAATGTTAAGAGTACGGTAGTAGTAGTAGCAGTAGAAACGGCACATAGGGTGCTGACTGAAAGTGTGACTGATTCATTTGAAAGTACTATCTTTAAGCTATAAAGTATAAGCTATGAATTGTCACGTTAAGGCATGTGCACACATTGTCACATTAATTATGTGCTCACAACCTGGCATTTGCGGGAAACTCTACTTTTCCGGCGTAATACGAAGAGTAGTTCTCCTAATTCTTACCAATGACTAACAGCGAATGCCTTACGATATCCAAAACCCAAATGACCATAGAATAGGCGAACTATTAATATCAGTAATAAAGGCTAATTGTCAAGGCGGTCTCCCTTGGGATGATCAGCTAAATGTGGTAAAATAAGGTCAGGAAATGTTGGCACTTCTAACCTGAAATTTCCTCCTCATTCACTGTTGCCAACAGATATTACCCCTTCTGAGTGCCGTGGGTTCTAATAGACGTTTCGAACGATTTGTTTGAACGGTGTGCACATTCTTATGATGTTATCCAAATGTAGGTTATTTTGTGGACATCGTTAAACGATCAGATTCTTCTTTACGGAACTCATATTGTTTCTAAAAGGGGACAGAAGTAGTGCCTAAAACAAAAACCGGGCGAATCAAAGTTATGCATCTAACTTGTAAACTTTTAAAAGCTCAATATTTTTTAGACTAACTAAGATAGAAAGATAAGAGAAATCGCAGAAAAAGTTCATTATTTAATACGTAGGAATCAATAATGAGAAGTTTAAAACAACGTAACCTGCACGTTACATTCATTATTAGCTTAGGAAATTACCTATTTATGAAACGTTTTTAAAGCCAACTCAAGGTCACGTGAATGTAAAATAATAATTCAAAAATCAAACCAATGTCAAATTCTTACTATTATCGTAATAATAATTTTAAAAGTAATTGGTAACGTCTTATTAAAGAGCATACCTATGGACACAGTCATTAAGCATACACCTAGGTCAGGCTTCTATACGTAAATAAGTTATTAGCGAATATGCCATAACGAAGTTATAAAAAAGTTAAATAAGTTGCAGTTAAGTCATCAACAAATAAAATTACGGTCAGGTGTTTATTTGTAGCTTTATTAATGAAGACTTGGAATTCATTTAGTTAGGCATGACTTAACACTTCTTAGTACCTTTTAAATTAAAACTCTTAATAATTGAAATGCTAACACCAACGCTATGCTTCGAGTTCTTCTAAGAATATAAAATATTAGAAAAACACAAAATAGTGGCCTAATTAATAGGTCCAACAAGCGTCCTTTCCTCCCTCTCTATCTCTCTCTTCTCCTCTTCACACAAGTATCATGTTATTGTGACTGAGTTTTCTTTTTCAATTAAGTGCTTGTCAGTATATAGCATCAGACGCGGTGTTTACGAAACGTGCATTTACCGCAGAATGACCGCGAAGTGTGGGTTGATGCAGGAGAGTTTTATTGTGTCGAATAATCTTCAAACTCATCAAAAACATCGTGGCTGTAACGTCTTTGATATTCGCTGAAATTGGTGAATAATAAAAAGAAAAAAATCTCTGAGCTGATGATATAAATTTATAAGTGATTTGGATGCTTACAAATAGTTGGGGCGCTTGCCCCGAGATATGGTTTTTAGTTCAAACGGACATTTGCAAAGTGCTGCCAAAACATACAAACTTTTATTAATAAATATATAAAACACGATCGTTATATCGACTCAGTTAACTCTCGCTGTAATTCCCAATTAAATATCGCACACTGCCATCTCCTATGTACTAAAATATCTGGCCATATCCTAGCATAACTTCATTCTTATTACTTATGACCCTTTTAAACTGATATGAAATGATTTCATTTGTTATTTATATCAATTTACTATAATCCACGTATGTGTTTATGTATAATATTCGTCTGCCTTTCGACTAAGTTGATTGTAATCTTCTAATACAAAGTAAAATTCTGGCATCTTTAAATTCTTTTGGTTTTTGAATTTTAAAGATTGAAAAGAGAGAGAAGAAAAGAAGAAAAAGAAACACATTCATTAGATTCTAAATCCAAAAGGAATGCAATTTTTCACCACATATTAAGTTGGCATATACATGAGCACAGAGTATTCATGCCAACTTGCCTAACTTTTATATCTCAATGTAGATTAAAAACATAAAAAAAAGATTACCAGCAAAGAAGCAGAATGAAAACGAATAAAAGGAAAAGTTATACAAAAGTTTAAAAAAAAGTTGTTGTAAAAATTGTGCTCAGGGTAGACTAAATAGAATATATATATATACATATATATGCACTATGCATATGTATATATGTATGTATGTGTGTGCTGCCATGTAAAGCAAAATATGAAGAGCAAAAGTAAATATTGAAACATTAGCTTTTTTGTGGCATTTTTTTCCTTTTTTTTATTGCTGTGGTGCACACACGCATAAGTACACATAACTTAGAGAAATGGTTTTCATATGTTAAATATTTACTGAATGCTTTCAAAAGCACTATAAAGATACATACGTTGCTTACATATGTAAATGTATTTCAGTTTTGTTATTTGAAAAATTATATGTACTTATGGTAAATTATTTCTCTCTACTTTCGTTTTTAAGTAGATACTTGCATAGAACACAAATAGAAACTTAGAAGCACATATGCACAGATTCGCGCATATATGTACATTTACGTTCATAAGCGTACTGTACTTGCTATATAAATGTACACTTACGTACACATTTCTTCACAATAAGGTAAATGAAAGACTTGAAAAAGTTTTCAAGTGTCAAATGTTGTCTATTTGGGGAATTAGTTTGCATATGTATTTACATGATGTGGATAATGCGGATAAGCTTGACGTGACGGAAGGTTTCATGAACCAATGCTACAGATCATACATACGACGAGAGTGATTACGTTGAAGACAAAGTAAGAAAATAAATAAAATATGTTTGTTATCTACGTTTGGTTTCTTTTCGTTAAAGAAAAAAGTAAATAATATATATATGTGTGTGTAATCCCCCTTATAAATAAAATATGCAGATATATTGTATGTATATATTGCATGTAAGGAATTTTCCTAGTGTTGACTCTAAAAAACAAAATTTTTGCTTTTATACCTTACACTACTTCTGGTACAGGGTGTGTTAGGTTCGTGGGGATGTATTTGTAAAACTATGAATGGAGATTCGCAATTGAGATATTTTGATGAAATTTTGAAAGTATTTGATGAATGACGATGCTGTTAAAAATAGGTCGTACCGAAATATATTAACGATCACTCCTCATATTAAATTTGAATCGAATGAGACTTTTTTTGACCTCTGCGGATATAAAAATTCTCACGAAAAATTAACTTTTGCATGGCAATAAATTTTATTTTATGATGAAAATTTATTCATAATAATAATTTTGCTCAGAAACTACTTGTGCCAAACTTGAACAACGTACCTCAATTTTCTGAATTCCACCCCATAAAAGCAGTCTTCGGAAAAGTAAGCCTTTTTACGCCAATAAAGTTTAATTTTTGGTACTTTATGGCGAAAATAGGTGAGAATAACGCGATAACAAGATCTTCGATCAGAAAATTAATTTAATCGAACTTGGATTACATCGATTTCCGTCTTGGGTCACCACTCATAAAAAGGCTCGGATGAAAAGTATGCTTTTAAGTGAAATACATCAAAATTCTTATTAAAAAAGCTGTAGTAGACGAAGCAGTGTAGGGTATTTAAAATTTGGCTCTGCTCCACTGTAATGTTTTTGCTTGTTTTTACTCACTTTTAATATATTTTTGCCGTAAATGGTTAGGACAATCGCTTAAATACCTAGGCGAATATAGTCTCAACTGATCTGCTCCTGTTTCCAATATTAAATAAAAAATTGCGTTCAACATAAGATGATGTGTGTACATTAAAATAACTCTCTCGTTACATACATATATAATATGCCTTTCTCAAGTAGTTTTTATATCTCACGACATTTGTGGTACAATATTGGATTAAGTTAGTGCGAATGTATGCAATATCCAGGAGCGCTTGAGCTAGACCCATCTTTTATTGTAGCCATCGATCTAAATCACTCTTAAAAAATCTAAATAAGCCGTTTTAAGTGCTTCAACTTTCGTGTGTAAAAGCTCGGACCTATTCACATACGTTCATTTTCTTTATGTAAGTTTAGAAAGATAGCGCCCTTTTTAGTACAGTAAGTCTTTGTAGGTAAATTAGTTTGTTATCTTTATAAGGTGACCCAAGAACCCATCGAAACCTTGAGATCACACATAATTTCATGTAATTCTAATATTAATCTCAGCTCGTAAGGCATTACTTGGTATATGTTGCCGTACTAAAGAAAAAGCTTGCATATTGAAATAAATTTCATTTAACAAGTACTTGTAAGTCCATCATCTCGGACAAGGAAGTTCAGGCTCCCGCCGCTTTCATGGAATTCCTTCAGTTGTATGACAAGTTTTCACACATCCTGTACTCCACTGCCTTAGCTTTCTTTTCTACGTTGGAAGTGAAACCATCGATTGGATCGAATAGACGTATATTCTAACGAATATAGGGTAGAACTTTTAATTTATCTTTTAGCTGTTTTTCTACGTAAACCCCCCAGAAAATGGAAATGAGTAATAACGTTCAACTCCTTGCTTCAGTTTCCAAGATATGAAGATTCGTCTTAATTCCGAAGCAATTGTTTGATAGGTGGTCTGGATCAAATCGTATTTTTTATGAATTGTAGAAAAAGGACCTTTTTCTCATTTCCATGTGCGCTTAAGCTTATTCAATGGCGCTTCGGTTTGAAGAATCCATTGTCATCCAAAAAAAATTACATACAATTTGACTATTGAACTATTAATGTCTAATGAGACAAACAGGTGCACAGAAAGTTGTAATTTATCAAACATGGGGTTGGTTCCACTATCCCGCTGTGCAATTGTATAGGTCTTCTATATGTATGGATATATCTAATGTGTGTCGTGAGCCTTATCATCATTTAGTCTCCGAACCCCTTACGTGAATACCAGAACCAAAAACTTCATCAAAACTTGCCATTTTGCTTACTATAATTTTACTTGAAGAGATGGATGCAATATGTTCGGACAGACACAGAAATAAATCAGTATCTCGAAATCTCGCGATAAAATACTTTTCTTGAATAAATACTTTGAAAACTTGATATCGCAAAATATGGCGTACATCAGGACATACGGAATAACGTAATGAATGTGGAAGTGAGGTTCAGAGATTTCGCCTGATGGCTATTGTCATGCTCTGACGGGCCGCCGATTTCTTTCCTCTAAATATTCGAAATTTTTCGCTTGCGTTGATTTAATGGCTTCTACCGAAACTACTGTTAGCTGAAGCCATTTCGTGGGTTTTTTAAGGTTTATAATAAAAAATTTCATTAAAACTAGCCACTAAAATGTAAAAATTTAATTAAAAAAGAAACAAAACACAATTTCTTATTTCAGGTTTACATTTGCGTAGCATAGAGGAGCCAACAACACAATTATACGGCACACAGCATACACAACAACACCACCATATTGGTAATAGTTGCTTTAGTGTGGGTAGCAATAGAATGCCGACAAAGTTGGGGGGCACAGGGTATGGTAGCGAACACAGTTCCCATGCCGGTGTCCCCCTGACCACATATCAGCAGCAACAACAACAGCAACAACAGCAACTACAGCAACAACAACAGCAACAACAACAAATATTACACCCACTAACACCACCAAAAGGTTACGATGCAGAATATGCACGAATGGAAGCTTGGATGGATGAGAACCAAGAATTCGTACAAGATTACTTTATAAGGTAAGAAAATAATACAAATGCCAAAAACGTTTCCATTCGAAAGTATTGTCGGCCTTCTGTTACGATACTTAAGTATGTAGTGTTTCGTCATTGATTCATGTAAATTTCAGTCACACATTTAAACAAAGAAAAAAAAGAAATAACACCCACTATTTAATAGTTAAACCCTTGCGCAAGCTAGAGGTTATTGTGCTTTGTCTTCTTTACCTTACGTCATGTCGCGTATACGCGATAGTGAAACAATTACTTTGCACCCACTTACACAGTACACGTTTCATTATACATCCATCTAAACATTTTGCTTACGAGCAAATTGTTTCAAAAACCTGTATTCTCGATGAAGTTACTTTCAATTCAATTTTTTCTTCTTCTTTTTTATATTAATTTTATTTTGTTTTTATTTATTTGTTGTTTGTTTTTTTTTTTTTACCATTTTGCCGGGAAATTGCAGAAAGGCCACACGTCAAGTTGTTGATGCCTGGTTAGTCTCACATGCGACTACAGCTGGCAATGACGCTTCTTGCTGTAACTCTTCACCCACGCATACACATCCCAATGGACAAAATTGCTCATCACGCGGTGGTTCGGGAGCCACAACACCAGTTCGGTAAGTTTACTACGTTACGTATTATTTATAATTACATGCTTAAGATGTTATCGTTGTTGTCTCTCTTTATGAGACTGAAAATCAATACCTTCTCAAGCTGGTTCGATGATAATTTCTTAAGAATTGAGTAATTAAAATTGTCTACGTCGCATTGAAATTAATGAAATGATGGGGCAAGAAACTTCGTCTCGTTCATTGATTATGCTTATATAATGCACGCGATAATATGTTTGTCAATGACTCAGATATTTAAACGCAGCTAATGCCGTCTCCCATACGTGTTTGAGATTTTTTACTGCAATGTTTAACTTTCATATACATACACGAGGTGTGCCTATTAAATAATGAAACGAAACGAAATAGCTCACCTTTATATATATATATACATATAAATGTAGTGGTTGCCTCCTATAATACAACTGTTGTTAATAGATACTTACTTGCTTTTGATTAAAAACAATTTATCACATTTAAGGCGTTACAGGCAGCTTGTTTTTACACCTAGACTAGGAATTAGATTAGATAGATTTTTCAAATGTTTGTATAGAAAGAGTCGGTGTCGGAAACCGCATAAAGCAGCTCCTCTATCCCGTACAAGCGGGAACTATTACAGTTAAATAATAAAATCAAAACACAAAACTATGGTCCCAAAATTATAAGACCTTTTGCTTACAACTTTAGCTTGCATTCTAACTTTTTCTTAATAAAAACTTCGTGTCGCGAGCACTAACTGGCACTGAAGCGTATTAATTATTCACCTAAAACTTCTAATGAAGTTCTTTTTTATTTTATAATATGACCGATCATTCAAGGGGTATCCTCTATACGCGGTAGGGGCGGTCAGAAAGAAGTGGACAAAGAGAAAGAGATAGGGAGTGGCCTAGCAGCTTAGTGAGTGCATATCCAGTTGGTAATTATTATGCCTTTACCGACTGAGCATTCGCTATTGTTTCCATCAAATTTGCTCCGCCGCTGACTTGGCAGCTGCGATCCTTACCTACTCTACTACTCAGGTGAATAAAGCAACACAAGGAGATATTCGAATAACAGCTTTCTCAAATCCATTTCCGTGCCTTCTTAGGTATTCAAGTTCGAAGGAACTGAGCCGCCACTTTGAGTCCTTTAAGCAATCACATATTTGTGGCTTCATATACGCCATTAGCCGCAGTAGTTTTCTAATTACTTTGATCAAGTTATTTTTACACCTTACACGTCATACAACACTTAAAATAGTTAATTAAGAAAATCTATATTCTATATAAAAATTCAATACAATCCTATCAACGTGCATCGCATAGATTTGAGTACGTCTTGTTAACCGATGATCCCAAATTAAGTTTACTTGCACTCGTGTCTCGCCTGCAAAGACGCCTACGATCTATGTTCTAAAATGTATCATCGACCAGAAATACCAATCATAATTTACATCCTAAGTTTATTTACCACTAGAACTACCGAGTACGTGATTTTCATACTTCTTAGTTTTCGATCTTCAAAAAAATGATTATAAGGCATGTATTATTTAAACATTTTCTTGCGGCTTTTATGTGCACGAAAAGACCTCTGGTTATCTCCAATCAGTTTTACGCCTTGTTTTCGAATTTCCTCACATACAAAAGTGCAGCACAACGAATGTTTATGATTTGCCCACACAGGCACCCACAGTAGATTCGAAACTTCAAAACACGTCGACAATTTTTTCATATTTTCGTCTATGCCTCCCGATGCCGTGAACATATTTCCAAAAATTTGTGAAGCGCGAATCGTGATCGTCATTTCGCCGATCAAGTGTTAAAACAGCCATGTCTACACAGTGTACACGCTGACAAAAAATAAAAAATTGTAGCTGCAGGCGTATAGAGGACGTTTTAAAATCCGATTCGAAAAATGGCTCCGTTTAAAAAATTATTTTTCAATTCCAACGAATAGATTTGAAATGATAAACATTAAAGATTCGGTCTAAGGCCTATCTATATCACTTTTGTATATATTGTTTTCTAACATTGCCTTAAGAGAAAACATAGACAAGAATTGTGCTTTTTTTAATCCGTTGCTTGCCGACCGCTTTGTTTCGTTGGAATTTTAATGTCTTTATTTAAATAGCTTACAACACGTACAGACATTTTTTAAAATCATCTCTGTACAGTTGCCGGCTTACATTGTTGATATTTGCTGATAACAAATTTAAACACTCGCATAGCCGAAGTGTTCCTATCCGTGTGGGTAGATTGTTTAAAAAGTATGCTAAACGTATTTGTTTTACCATATTTTGCCAGCAACAATGTAAGCCATAACAACAGCGTACACAACGCATGCAGATTTATGTGTTAATGTAATTTTAGTGATTGTTTAGTTCTAACCGGTCCCTAAAGGCCTGTCAACAGTAAACCCCTTAATAATGTGAGAATTTCTGTAGCTTGTAATTATTACCTTTGTTTATAAATTTTTCATTGACATCAATACACACGTTTCACTGTATATATTACGCTGTAGTATAGAAGCAATGCAACCTGATTAATGTTTAATACAATAGTTGGCATAGTTTTGCTTATTCTTTATAGGTTAGTAATGAATTTTTAACCAGTTTCATTGACAGTTTTGTTCAAAACTTCTTAAGAAGATTCTATTTCTTTGTTTGTGTTCTTTGTTCTCCTGTTGAAAATATTAAACAAACACAAATCTATAAGTTACGACGGCGTGACATGGTATAGATAGAAGTTTATTTACTGGTCTTTTGTGTTAACAGAAAAAAAAGTACGGAATACATTGTGAATAACGAAGGGCTAGATTAATGCGTTGTCAGAAACATGAGTTACAGAACTAGTAGAAATCCAATCACGAACTTTGTGTGTAAATCTCGTTACAGGGAAAATATGAAAGACAAGAAGCGGACAATGGAAATCGTTAATATATCATATATATGATGGTAGGTTTAGGTCGTTGCATTTAATCTGCCTCTTGACAGTACGATGATGAATAACTTAAAATAGTTTCTTCACGCTTATCTTATGGAGTTTTGTAATAAAAAGTAATCACAACTTGAAATGACTTTTTGCAAATTTTACTAATTAAAGGCATTACTTAAAATACAGTTTCGCAGATAACGATTTTTATATGCCCCAACGAAGCTCGGAGTATACTACAATTGTCTTGCTTTCTGCAAAAGCCAAAAATCTTCTTCAAATGCTGCAAGAATTTGATGGATTCAGTCATGTTTGTTAAACTCTCTGGGTAGGAATATCCGCTAAAGTTGATTCCTAAAGATCAAGTTCCTTTCAAATGGACGTGGTCGACTTTTAAGCGCGATATCAAATTTTGTATAAGTATCTCGTAGAATCATTTAAAAATTGAGTGCAATAATGGACTTAAACAACGCTACGATTATCTGCAAACTTCCTTACTTATGTACTGATTGAAGTGTGTAAGTATTATAGGGACTAAAGCTTACAGAGTTTCGCTTTGATCTAGACCTTACTCCTTCATAAGTCGGTGCTGACTTAGACTTTGGATCGATTCATCAATAGTCAGCCTACATCTATATGTCATTCTATTAACTAACTGAATAATGCGATATCTACAAAATCTAATTTAGTTAAATATAAGAAAAATCGGAAAGTATTTTACTATCACTATACTAGTTATAAATAGTGACATTTGTCTTTATAGTTTATTTTGTTAAGTGGGTACGTGTCAATTCAATTAAAGTTGTTTTAGTTCTCATATTTTAGGTTGTCTAACTGAATACTTGTATAATATTTCAAACGGTAATTTTCTATAGATGAACCAGTAAAAGCGTTATAAAGGGACGCCAATCACCATTAAGTATCCTCCACCATTCCGCTTTATACATATGCACATGTATTACAGTCATATAACGACTAAGATATTATAAGGGAAGTGATCGAATAGGTGGTCCGATCTGAAGCACTTGTAATAGCGTGCGAAGCACCGTGTATTCAAAAATTTCGACTTGCAAGTTAAACACAATAATACAGGACTGACAGACGGACAGACAAGGTTAGCGGGCCAGACCAGCAGTAACGTGATTGGTTGCTTGGCGTTGCTGAATCGATACTTCTTCTTGGACCCTGAAAATGAACTGTATGGCAATACAGTACATATGGATAATCCAAATAAAGGTGTTTGATTGCTCACTGATGTCGCGTGCACATGGAACGACCGTATTTATTTTTTAACGCCTACTGGAAGTCGGCCTGGGAACGACGTAGACCTGACAGCTGGATGCGGCCTTTCGGAAAGTCTCATGGCGACTGTCGTGACCCCAAAATAACGGGGGAAACAAGTAATTAGATTGCGTTGGATAGCTTCCGCCTTGCGCCGAGTTTGGAACATACGCAATGCCTTATCTCTTGAGTGTTCAGTACAGGTGCAGGTACAGATACAAAGGTGTCTGTAGCACAACACCCCATTGAAAGTTGAGAAATAATCTAGTGATACGTTTGTTAAATAAAGTTTTCTTTACAATTTTCGCTTACCTTACCGTTTGTGACTTGTACGCAGCTTCATAAGTTTGCGCTACGCTGTAGGATATATTTTATAATGATTTCAAGTTTAAATGAAAGGTATTTAATATTCATTTTAACTGCACTACCTGTTCCAGTTGTTGCTGTGAATTCCCTAAAAATTCAGTTGAAAAGTTTTAATAGAGCATTTTATTTTTTTTCTTTTATTTCTCAGTAAAATATCCGCACATGAATTTGAGCGCGGTGGTCTGTTGAAGCCCATTGTCAACACGATTGATGGAACACCAACTTTTCTGAGTATAGGAACGCAAAATGATTGCTCTGCAAGCAGTACAAACTCTAGTAACTGTGGTGTGCTTAGTAGTAGTAACGCGGGTAACAGTATGGGCGGTGTCGGCGTCAGCAACCAGAACAGTACGAATAGTCATCACTATTATAACAACTGTTACACCCATCATCATAATCATCCCACGGGGTCCAGCACCGCACATTATCGACCTCAGCGCTTGTCCCGTCACGAGCTAAAGCAATTAGATGAGAAGGAACTTATTTTTGAATTGGTAAGGTATTGTCCGTCCTGTGTTTTTAAAAAAAAAGAGAAGAAAATTTAAAAAATATTTTTAAATAAGTTATTCAACTTTTTGCAAAAGTTCAAATGTTTGATTGTTTAAGTTTTATGTTATTTTTAAGAGACAAAAGCCAGTTTATATAACTTTTGTTTGCAGTTTTCATTGAGCTTTTGTTTTGAAATGATATTATTTTTAAAACTAGATTTTCTTTTATTCCATTTGTTTTTTTTTTTCTATTTTTTCGGTGTCACTTGCTATATTTTATGTCAATATTATCCTCAATGCTGCCTTTTTATGGTCTCGTCTGCTATTTGCGGCAACTGCAAAAACTATGGTCTACTTTGCTTATGTTCATTACATATTAAATGGTTTGTGTTTTCGTTGCCAACACAATTACCGCATATGCGGGTGTTAAAAATAAAAACCACTCATCTGACGAACGTACAATTAGGTAAAGGACATATGCAACGAATTGGAAGTTCGGACATTGTGTCACAAAATTCTACAAAATGTCTCAATCCTCCTGAATGCTGATCGCGGATCATTGTTCTTAGTTCAAGGACGTTGCGGTGGCAACGATAATCCCAAGAAGTAAGTATCAATACCGATCAATTCGATTTAAAAATAATTCACAGTTATTTATGAAAATTTTAATTAAAGTTTTTTTGTTATATCCTGCACCACTCGTAGCACGAGGATATATTAAGTTTGTGCAGATGCATGCAATACCTAAAACGCACCTTTTATTGTACCGATCGATTCAGAAAGCGATTGTCATCTAAGCTTGTTCGTCTGTCCATCTGTCTGAAGCGTTCTTTGTGTTCATCCTTCATGTCGTAATTTTTCTTTACACCGACATTTTTTGGCTCAAAGACGAAAGCTGTTAAAAATTGTTCGTCGGCCACTCCCCATATAAAACTGTACTTTGAAAAGTCGTTATATGAGTAAATGCATTAAATGAAGTCATGTAAAGTATTTAATGTTGGCATGTTTCACCATAGTGTTTGTATTTCTTTTTGAAAGAACGAAAAAAAAGGGAAAAAATCTTTATTAGAAAAAAGTTGGTGTTTGGTTTAGAAAGAAAGCTATTTAGAACAAATGCTTTCACCACCCAATAATTTTCAATCTTTAGAAATTTATTCTTTTGTCTCTTCCATGCAATCTTTTGAAATTCGTACAAGTTTCGAGATGGCGCAGTAAATTTCAATTTCAAGCACATTTCATGTTCAGCTTTCAAAAAGAGACGAAAAAAAAACTTTTAATTTCTGCTTTTGTAAGAGTCAAGGCTACTCACGTGATCAATTAATTGTGAAATTGTACACACGAATCATGGCTATACTGTGAATTTCTCTAGGCATGTATTCAGATTCGCACGGGTGTATGCATCTCTACACTCATTCATTTCTATTATGTTTATTTATGTGCATGTTGTTGTATTTGGCAATAACAGTTATTGCGAAGCAATTGTGTGAAGTGAAAAGTAATTAAATCAAAAACAATTTTATTCCCACCTCAAATGGCTGTACATCCGTTTTATTATTCCCTTTATTTCAAGGTAAACGCATTACAAAATCCAGAGAAAAGCCACTTGTGCCTAAACCACCGAAAAACCATTAAATGGCAATGAAAATTTCGTTATATTTCTGTTAATCCCTTACGTCAACAATAATACTTGTTAGCAAAGTCCACGTAACCTGCCTGAAATCAATTTCTGGTTGTCAAAGGTCCTGACAAAATTTCATTATTTCGATTAGGGATGATGGATACGCAATATTATTCTAAAAACCTTATGAAAATAAAAAAATCATTTATCATATTTTTAGCACTAGAACAGACATGACATGTTACATATACCAGATTCCAGCAAAATAGTTCAATTTGATCCACAATACTCGTCGAATTGGCAAAGGCGCAAGAATGGAAATAAGAAGCTGAAGTTGGGCGTACACACTCCTTGATTGATTAGGATTCAAAGCTGGTTAAAAACTGGTTACGATCTGTTCACATACACGCCCACAGTACGTTATAAATTGAGACAACCTTGAAAAACCATCGATCTTTATCTATATCTTTCGATCCCATGAAGATACTTCCTTAAAAGCTTGACAATAAATTGGACTAAATTAAGGTGATTCCAGCGAATTTTGGACAGTAAGTTTTTAAACCTTCAAAAGCTGAAGAAGGTCAAATTGGCCCGGGCGATAGTTCTAGTGTTAAATACACCATTTGTCCTTTTAAAAGAATAGATTAGGATGGGTAAAAGTGAATTCTAATAGGGTCTCTCGCAATAGGTAACAGTAGATTTTAGAAGGGTCGATTCGAACAGGTAAGGGTGGATCTTAAATAGGAAATCGGCCGGACAGACAACTGTAGCTTCTCAAATCGTGAACGGCGAATGTTAACAGAGCGAATTTTTATAGTTAGGTGCGTATTCTAATATTGTCGATTCAGCCAAATAACGGGGCTCTAATGTGGTCGATTCGGACAACGGTGGATACTACTAGGGCCGATTAGGGTACGGTTTTCTCATTTATTTGGTGAAGATGTTTTTAATATTTTAGAGACTTGTACAGTAGATCCATCCACAACGTGGTAGATAGTTTCCGTTTATATGAAGCCATGTTATGCAAGTCATATGTATTACTGAAATAGGTGAGCCGTTCACAAGCCAAACCGATTTTATCTAAAATAACTTTCTTTAATAATCAAGTTTAGGATCCTACGTAACAGCAATTTTGGAGATCGTTCAATAAGAAATTTTTCTTTCAGAAGAAATATACAAAAATTTAGCGATATATATTTTCTGTCTTTCTCTTGTATAGACTTCGCCGTTCTATTAATTATTGGAGCTGAAAGAGAATAAAATCCTATTTTTCAATATATTATACAAACGCGATCACAATTCTTCCGCCGTATTGTACACAACCCTTCCCTATGAACGCATGTTATGCCCGTGTGTGAAAAATTGCGTGTTTTCTTAAGTGACACTTGATATCCTCTTTATTAACCCTTCAAAAATTGAATAAACTGCCGTTACCATATAAAAAAGCTTTAAAAGCTTTTAAATTTGCTACACGTTGCAGATTTATTCTACTGAGAGAAAAACCTTTTTAATCTAACACATGTATGCGTTATGAATATCATTGTACGTAGGAGCCGTACCGATTATGAATCGGTTTAAGCATGTCTGCCTGTCCGTTCAATTTCGATGAACGCCGCGTATAAATCAGTACATAAAACATGTTTGAAAAAATACTACAGATTTTATTTTCCGTACTCCACGAAGCGTACCCGTTATTTTCGCTACACATTTGAGTAGGCCAAACTAATAGTGGAAATAGTGTGGATCGACCTGCGTATAGGATTATAAATAGAAAACAAGTGAAGCCCTTTAGTGGGCTGCGGTCAACCGTTAAATACCCTACACTACTCTGCACTTATTCACGAAACAATTTCAAAATCAAATATTGCGCCCTGTAGATTGTACACAACAAAACAACACGGACAGACGGACAGAATATAATAAAAAGTAGGCCTATCTTAATCCTTCCGGGTGTTGCATGTATCCGCACAAACTTAATATACCCTCGTGCAACAAGCGATGCAGAATAAAACCATCTCTTAAGCACTAAATATTCGGCTACGACTAACATTTTGTGCATGATTTTCAACAGTTGCACTGTGTGGCAATAAATCTAGTTACATCGACTTGCTTCAAACAATATCGCCATTTGTTTTACAAAGCGTCGAATTTTTTTTAAGTTTTTTATTTCGAAAAATTTATCATTTGTTTGAGAATAATAATAAACAGGAAGTCGTCTCATGGGTTTTATTACCATAAAAAAGGTATACAATGGCTTTACGAAATATTTATTTAAAATATAAATAGAATTATAATGCTGCGCCCCCTTGTTTTTTGTCTCGATAATTGCGCTAATATAAGAAATGTTGATGGTTGTTTCCATTCGCTATTCACGTTTGTGTGCTCCCGATGGATTACTCGAAGTTCCTCCTTAAGCTGGTAATACTCAGAAGTTACTTTCGCCAAGTTATCAATGTGTTAGATATTGAAATATATTTTAAGCGTGTTTTGGCCAATGCTTTACTATACTACACTGTGTTGAGTAGCACTGTGACCTTTTGACATGAAAGCGCTATTATTAGGCCCTATGTTACACTATGTGCTGTCTCGCCGAAGCATAGAAACCACACATAGAATTTTGTGCCAAGAGCATTACTGTTCTTGCATACCTCCAACTAATTACTAATTGGAAGCGAGAAATACCAAACGTTAGAGGGAGTAGAGTGTTAATAGCTGTCGATGAAGTCTGCGTTTTTCTTACTATCAACCGGAATATGATGCGATCGTAATATTGCGAGTCGAGTAGCATATTCAAGTTACGATCGAGCCTACTCGATATTAAGAATCATAAACCATTCCCTGGTCTAATGCTATTTCAGCGTGGATATGCTGTGCCCGCACCCACTATTAAAAATTCGAGAACGGACTGCAATGAGGTATGATGCAATCCCTTCTCTCTCTTTGTACGCATGATGCCTATTGGTTTCGAATGCGCCTCGACTTTTATAGCTGCACGTAAAAATATTCTCCTTTGCAGGCGTGTAGAGCGTTCGAAGCAAAAAAATGGAACGTTTTGAATAAAATGTCTGCCATAATTTTTCTTTTATTAATCGTTATATTTTTCCAAAAAAAAAGGAAAAACCAAAATATGTTCACACTCCAAATACATAGACAAATATCCTTGACCTCTCTATCTTGACTGTAGTTTAAACGATTTTCACAAGGCAAGCTTCAAAACACGACCGAAACAGTTCCGAATATCTGAAGTCCAAATATAATTTCAGAACGATAGGTGCAGGCCTGAATGTATTTTGATTCAAAATAGAAAATCTATACAAAATTAATTCAAATGGCACTAAAGTCCCCATATGTTCGCATTTTAATTAAGTTAAAAAAAAAAATAAATACATGAAAATTAAGGGAGATCGAATTTCGCATATATATTTAATTTATTCCATTATATTCATATTTGATTACATTTGTGACCAACTAGTGCTTGCGTATTGTTAAACATAATATTATTTTTTTCAACTATCCATTGTTGTATGTGTTGGAAGTGGGTGTTAATGCCCCGAACTAAAGTAAATATGTTGTCCTTTTTACCTATCGTATATGAATAACTATTTCAGGTGCTTGGTATCCAAATTGTTTGACGTTTGCCCACGCAGTACTGTCGAGGAAATGGAGCAACAAGATGAAGTACAAATTGCCTGGGGTACTGGCATTGCTGGTCACGTGGCTGAAAGTGGCGAACCCATTAATATACCAGATGCATATCAGGTATATATTTACATGTCTCATTGCGTGTTACATTGTTTGCTTTATCTCTATGCTAATAAAGCAACATTTATAAAAAATAAGCAAACATATTTAAAAAAAAAAAAGGCCTTTTCTAACAAAGCACAACCGCAACTAAACAAAAACATTATTTATGCAATATTAGATAAGTGAAACTTAATACTTAATCGTATTTGAAGACCATGCATGCATTTGTTTAAATATCAATTGATTTAATTTCTGTTTTTGCAAACATAAATGCGAACTGCTTTGCATAAGTTGACTTAAGCTTTCATTACAAACTTATCTGTTTGGATAGCAGTAGAACTGAACAAATAAACTTAAGACCACTTTGCGAAAATAGAAAATGAAAAAAAGCCCTTATTTAAATTAATTCGGTTCAAGTGATTTTTTAAGCTCTCTTGTTTAAACATTTCGTCGACTTTACAATGACTTTATCAAATTGATGTGTGCTTAGAAAAGCAGCGTTTGGTAAAGCTGTAATCATTTTAAAATAAGATATATCCGCTATTGCTCAAACGCACACATGGAAATTTTAAAACATTCGTCCAAGTGTTAAGTGTCCAGTTAATCAATAGGAACTTTCTCACTTTTCGTAAGCAACTTTTCAATGGATCTACAAAATACTTATACAACGTTTTCGACTAGCGTATGAAAAACCAAAAATTTGTTCGCTTATAGTGAAGACTTAATGACGTCTCCTTTTATTTATTTATGCTTTTCCCCGTACAGTATAAATTCAGCCGAACTAA
The DNA here is from genome assembly GCA_001077435.1 of Glossina morsitans morsitans. Classification (NCBI taxonomy): domain Eukaryota; kingdom Metazoa; phylum Arthropoda; class Insecta; order Diptera; family Glossinidae; genus Glossina; species Glossina morsitans. The sequence goes on along the minus strand of CCAG010022043.1, from coordinate 55,302 downwards.
GAAACATTTTCAATAAAATTAAAGACTTGAAGCAGGATTACATTGTAGTAAAGTACATCGTCCATTAGCAAACTAAACAATACAAGCAAACAATTTTCCGCTTTTTAGATTTGAAGCGCTGTCAAGCGAACTAAAGTGTAAGACTTAAACTGTGACATTATTGAGAAGAGCATCGATCAGAAGGAACAGCACAGTGCAGAGTAAACTGTTTACTATACTTTTAGGTTTAAAAAGTAACAACATTCGAACATAAGTCTAAGTAACTAACTGTATATAAAACTGTTATAAAGTACTAAGATTCGACCCCGACTTGACAACCGCGAATGTCATTACCTCAGCTATGCAGTAACATGCGCCGGGCATACTCTTCTATCGAATTACATATCCACGTCCATATTTAGTGGTGAAGTTTAAGAGATGGTTTTTTAAATAAGGCGGAATTGGTAAGGAACGTATTATGTCCATTTTTAAATGCAACCGATGCCTGTGATCTTTCCGAGTCAATTTTTATAGATATAATATAATAATGCTTCTAATATATAAAAGGACAGACGGACTGGAAGGTGCTCGACTGGGAGGCCCACGGTGATCAAGACTCTACTTTATACTAGGGTCCGCGATTGAGACAATGCCATCTGGCAGGAATGATTACCTTGCTTATTACTTAACTCTAAAAAGTACTTAAACTTTTGTTTTGGTCAACGGCTGACAACCGACGAAATTTTCTAATCGAAAACAAAAAGTTTGAAAACAAACCATTATTTTCATTCCACAACACAATATTTGGAATTTCAAATATATATACAAATGCGCCCACACTTGTTTTAAAATATTGATAACCTTACAGGTGTCGACAATTTCATTATCAATACTGATTGATTACAAATGTCTTAATATTCATTATAGTCATCTTAAGGGGAAGGAGAGGAATAATAGGTCGCTGACAATTACGAAGAAAAAGCGTTTACGATGCTAAATTCCTCACCTGTTAATTTTAAAATATATGTGGCTGCTGGAAAGTACTGTTTTTTTTTTACTTCCTTAGATGTTCGTTTTACCGCTTGCGCTTTGCTTAAAAATGTGATTAAAGGTGCCGTTGCTTTACTTTCACTTTTCAACAAATTCGTTTAATTTATTATTATCTTATTTTTAAACGTTTTGTATCTTTATTGCAAAGAGAATGTACGCAAATTGATATTGAGGACCGCGAAAAAATTCAAAATGCAACGCAAAAATGTTACATTAAAATTTGATGAACTGGTTTATGAGCTAACTTGATTGGTGTTGCAATTCCGCCTCACTTCCTTAAAAGCATTTAAAAGCACTATTTGCTCATAAGTCCCTTTGAGAAACATCATAGGTTGATTCATTTTTACACTTGCGTATAATTTGGTATACATCGTATATTGTTCACATTTCGATTTATATTATCGCAACCCATTGTATATTATATAGCAACTGCAGCAGCGCCCACGGTATCAATATTACTAGTTTTTAAACCTTACTAACCGCATATGACGAAGAAAAAAGAAATTGAGACCGACCTTGCTTTTGAAAAGGAACTTTAAACGTTGGCATCGTGACTTAAACAAGCGAGCAGACAGACGTGTCTAGAACCTATCAAGTGCGAGAGTTGTACAGTTTAAAAATTCTATATTGTACGTATTCAGAATCAGACATTGTACGTAATCAGAATGGAAGTCAGTAAAGTGAAATAAAGCGGCTTCGAAACATTTGTGTGACACAATGTGTGATTTTTTTGCGAGACCATAGTTCCGGAGTACCAGATAGGATGGAACGCCCACAAAAAGTGCGAGAAGAAAATGCGTTGTTTTTCCGCGTGACCACTGATCCGCACGCAATGCTAGAGTGGGGCCATAAATCTACAAAAGTCATAGACATAGTTCAAAATATTTATGGGACATTCAAATAAGGCGTGATTGGGACAAAGAAATCCGCTTGATAAAAAAAAAAAAAACTGTTATTTCATCTCTAAAAGATATTAATCTAAAGGATGACACAATTCCAACAGATGCAATTAACACAGCAATCACTAGCATAGCACAGGGTGGTAGGTACTGAAGAGTCGCCTCAAAAACAATAAACATTTTTTGCTTATTTATTAAAGATTTTAAGGATCCCGAACATGGTCTTAGATGAATACAAGATTCATGCATACCATGAAACATTTATTTTTTTTTTATTAAAAACGATAAAATTTCTGGCTTTTCGCCAAAAAGAAAGCTTGACACTGGCGCCGTTTTCTCAAGTAATACACAGAATTTTGCGGACAACCATTACAGTTTACTAAAGCAAATTTCAAGCAGTTCTAAGTGCTACACATGAAAAGAACTTACATTTATTCAATAATAATTGCTTTAAATTAAAGTGCAGATCATTGATTGCTTTCATTGTGGGTCGCTTGATATTAAATTCATAAAGGAAATGTTACCTCCTCTCATGCATTCCATTTCATTTTTTGTTTTCTCCTTCACAGGATGAACGCTTTAATTGTGAAATCGATACGCTGACAGGTTACCGTACCAAAGCATTGCTCTGTATGCCAATTAAGGATTCGTCCGGTGATGTCATTGGTGTGGCACAAGTCATTAATAAATTAAATGGTGAATGCTTTACGGAAACTGATGAAAAGGTATAAAACGAATCTATATATATATATATAGATAAAACTTTTATAAACTTAAAAGAAATATATTTGCATTAATTGAATATTAAATAACAACTCACTCAGATCATTGTGTCGACGGTATGATTAAATACACTTTTAAACTAGAAATTTAATGGATTAAACATTTGTACTTTATAGAGCGATTCCATAACTGCTTTAGCTTATCATTTTCAACAAAAAAGAAGATGTAACGTTATATTGGCATGTATAAGACTTCGTAACTAATTTTGTAACAGAATCTCTAGTGTTCATTGCATTTTGAAAAGATGCGAAGGCAAACTTTTATTCATAATTTACAAAAATCAATTACTGTGTCCCAAGTTCAGACCTTGAACACAACTTTCGATTGTGTTTAATGGATTATTTTTAACTTTTCTTCCGAACAATAGTATATTATATGCAAATGATTTTCCATATAATACGTTGTGAGTAAAAAACAAGCAAAAACACTATAGAACACCATTGAAGACCTTACACCCGTCCACAGTTAATTATACAACGGCTTTATGCGGGAAGTGGTTGAAAAAGTAGACCGATCGAAACCATTCTCAATGGCATTCGTCCTTACCCCAAAACGCGTAAGTATGCAAATTTCAGCAAAATATCCCAAAAATTGCGGCCGATATGTCGAAAGCAAGAATACTAAACGGACAGACAACTTAATAAAATTCCATATAGGTGTTGCATACATCCGCACAAACTTAACATATATACAGCACAAGTGATGCAGAAGAATTTTTCATTTAAGCTTCCCGAGTATTATGAAATCATGAATTTTTTCTACGCCTCAGTAGGGCAACCTCAGATGCCTATTTAGAATTGTATGCATATATATTCAATTCTTGCACAGTTACACGAACAATCTAGCGAAGATGAATAAAAACCGCCAAAGTCGCTCAAAAATCATGATCGTGTTGGCGCTTCTCTCCGTTTATTATTAGCAGATTTTTAATTTTATAAACGAATTCACCTTATTTTTTGATCACAGTAGAGTAATTGCTTAGTTCAAATCCTCTTCTCTTTCTTCAAATTCATATACTTATTATTAATGGATTTTAATGATATATTGCTTCTAACGTAAATTTATTTCATGGTTCACTTTGATCAAATGTTCTCGTAATAAAATATTGTAGATATTTTTATACCCCCCATTTTGTCAGCTTTTCGCAAACTTTACACGGACTATCCGGAATCAGTCGTTCGTCGTAGGATCATTGGAAAATTCGCAGCTGCAAAAGAAAATGGAATAGAAAAGTAAAGCTACATATGAGCCGTTTTTTGTCGAAAGTGGTGTAAGTCCATTTTTGACAAAGAGTTAACAATGATCTCAATATGTTATGAGCATTTCATTCGTAATGAGCTCTCAAAACAATTCTTCCGCACTTGCAATACAATTTGTCAACACAAATTTATGCATTTAATGAAATTACAAATACACAAATACTTTGAAAGTAAACTCGCTTCCAGCAAAGATATAACATTTAGTTCAAAAGTTATACTACAATAAATGAAGTTATGATACTACAACCTTTATACCATCATGTCAGGCCGATCACATCCGAAAGATCCCATGTTCAATATTTCATAAATATAAGATTTTCTCACTTTGTTGAGTATATTTGAGGTAATCAAAAGTCCAAACTTCTTTTCACCAATACTTTAAATCACATTACAAACTAAATCAATTTAAACTTTAAAAACATAAAATAAGCATATTGTATATACTAATATTTGTCAAATATTATTCAAGAACAAACTCATAACTCACTTAAGAGTCTCCATAAAATATAGAATGAATCAACGAAAAAACGGCTCACATGGTTTACTTGACACAGATAATGCATAAAGTCTTGGCACGGGTCGATCACAATATCATAAAACTTGATACAACAACAGCAATAATTTCCAGAATTGTGTAAGAGCACAGTGTGAAAGTCCCCACCGTTTAGCTGGCATCCCAGCCGTTAACAAAATACGATAATTTCGTATACATTACCTTAAGATAATTTTCGAGGCCATGACTTCTTCATGTATTTGCTTCCCAACTTCACGACAGAATAAGATCTTTCAGGGTAATAATTACCAATGGCTAAGAACTGATTATGTCCTACACCACTTCTTATACTTATATTAAGTTTTGCGGATGTGCACAACGCCCAGAAAGACTTGAGATAGATCCACCTTTTATTATAAGGATCGATTCAGAAACTGAAGATTGATCTAAACTCACAAATTTTAAGATACTTTGATGACATTTGGTAAACCGACGAGTTTTGGTTCAAGCGCGAACTCTCTTACAAATTGTCCGGATCGATAGACTTTCCGTCGATCACTTCCCGTACAATGTGTTATTTTGAAAAGTCCTTTCATGAATAATTATGTTAAGCGAAGCAGTGTAGGGTATCCAATGGTGGACCATGGCCCATTGTAATGTTTTACTTGCTTTTTCCCTTATAATTCATTTGATACTTCCTTTCGAAGTGAGTTGATTTATTAATATTTTTAGCAAAAATTATTATAAAAATAATGACGAATCGGCAAATAAACGAATAATTTTGTTTCTTTATCCATTCCTTAAGGTGTTCGCCTCCTATTTGCAATTTTGCGGTATCGGTCTCCGCAATGCCCAATTATATGAGAAATCACAATTGGAAATTAAGCGGAATCAGGTATTATTAGATTTGGCGCGAATGATATTTGAAGAGCAAAGTACGATCGAACATATGGTTTTTCGCATACTAACGCATATGCAAAGTTTAATACAATGCCAAAGAGTACAAATATTGTTGGTGCATGAAGCATCAAAGGGTAGTTTCTCACGTGTATTCGATTTTGAGGCTGACGATTTGAGTGGAGAAGCTTCTACAGATCGAACAAGTCCATTTGAATCAAGATTTCCTATTAACGTAGGTATTACTGGCTATGTGGCCACTACTGGCGAGGTAAGCACAATATTTATATGAATATTATAAAAATTTAATTTTTTAAAAAATTTTATTTCTTCATTGGCAGACTGTTAATATACCAAACGCTTACGAGGATGATCGATTTGATGCTAGTGTGGATGAAAATACTAATTTTAAACACAAGACAATTTTGTGCATGGCCATCAAAAATTCATTAGGCCAAATTATTGGCGTTATACAGCTAATCAATAAATTTGATGATTTGGTCAGTTGGGTTGAAAAGAAGAAAAAAAAAGAATGTAATTAAAAATGTTTATAATCAAATTTATTTTTCAATAGGATTTCACTAAAAACGACGAAAATTTTGTGGAAGCATTTGCCATTTTCTGTGGGATGGGTATACATAATACGCACATGTATGAAAAGGCTATTGCTGCCATGGCCAAACAAAGCGTTACCTTAGAAGTGCTCAGTTATCATGCTTCAGCAACAATGGATGAAGCTCATCGCTTAAGGGTAAGTTATTTTCATAAAGCAAGAAGTTTTACAAAAAATGTTATAAAACGTATAAAACGAGAAAAACTGAAAATGGATCAGAGCCAGAAAAGTATTCATGTTACAATATGATTTACATAAATCGGTTGAAAGCTTTAGTGAATAAATTGTTCAAAGCTGTATTGATTAAACCAAGAATTAAAGCAACATTTGAATTATTTATCAGTAAAAACATTACATTTTTGACTTAAAGATGTGAGTGGGTGAGGGTTTTTCCCCATATTTACTATAATGCATTTCGCATAAATAATATAATGATTTTAAAGCGTTTGTAAAAGAAAGACGATTGCATAATAGATAAAACATATTTTGGTATTCTTTTGTCAAAATATTGATTTATTAGAACCGTTTTATTATTATTATGCGACTAGAGCAAAGAAAAGCAAGAAAGAACGGTACTTACCATATGGAGTAGCGACTTAAAAACCCTTCCGGGCATATTGTAACAATCTTCTTCTTTTTTTTTATCCATTTCTGGATACTATTTTATATGATAAAGTCCGCTGCCCTTTAGGCGCACAGTTAGTTACCATTCTATTGTATTACTTTCATGACAGTAGCATTTAAAGTCATTCTATCCTAAATCTTCGAATCCATTGATCTAATCTTCATGTCATTTTGTCATCCCCTGCTTATAGTTAAAATGTATGAGTATTTTCCGTTTGCTTGTATTGAGGTGGTATTTACTACATGCTACACTACTTGTGCCACAATGGCTTATGAAGGACTTGAGACAGACCCACGTTTTCTTATATAAATGTTTTCTAAGATTGTCTGTCTGTATGCCCCTCTGCCAATCTTTTTTTTTATTTATATATAAGCTCGACTAAAACAAATACCAGTCGAGTTCAATTGACTCTTAAAGTAAATCTTAAATTAATTGATATTAAAACTTAGTATAAGTATAATAAAACAAATAAGAAGGAAAAAAGAAAAAGCGTGTATACAACTAGCATAATCCACCAAAATTGCAAATGAATTAATAAGCCATCGCAAACATGCATAAGCTTGAAAACAACAATTAATTTTCGAATCCTAATGACTTTTTAAGGTTAAAAGCTAGTTTAAGTACGACATTGGTAAATCACGTGTATTAAGCAATGTGGCTTTAATGAACTTTAAAGAGTCCGGCAGTGAGAATAAGTGATAGACGTCATTTAGACGTGTTTAGATGTTTTGTTCTTGTATTCCACGATAGGCCGTGGCCAATATGAAGTATTTTAAAGAAATTTAGCCCACTGATGGGTTTTTACCCCAGAAATGAAAGCTATATAAAATGGTGCAGATTAGAGCACTTTTTCGACCACTTTCCATATAACGCCCTGTCGAGCTGTGCCACTCTATAGTGTTCTGACTTGTTCAAAGGCACCTATTTCTTCATTTTCAAAACGCATTTTTTAATAAAAAAAAAAAAGAAAAAACAAGCAAACGATGGGCAATAAAAATTTCGGTTTAATCGACAGATAATTTTTATTAAATTCATGTTTCTACCATTTTTTTGCTGCTTGCTATCAGCGTTCCCTATCTACCAAAAAAGCATAAATATCATAGAAACTTGTAATTAAATTTCGATTTTTTCAAAAGTGATTAAGTTTAATTTATGGACAAACGATAAGAACATTTTTGCAATATTTTTGCTTTGACGTATTAATTAAAAAGCAATTTTGGTTTCCCATTACGTAAAATGGCATTTAGGATATCTTCGTAGAAATTTAATTATGAAGCAGTTGAACAAAAAATTTCCATTTCGGACTTCTTGTCAACTTTTATTGAAAACAATGAAAACAATATTTTTTTTTTTTTTTTTCAAAAAAGTTAAGCTTTGTATCTTTCCGTTTATTAAAGTAAAAACTTGAATTTTATGCTCTTAGCATTCACACACACATCCACATCCACGCAAATACATGGTATGCAGCGTTTGTAGATTTTGTTCATTATTCAAATCGAAAAGCTTAGTACTTTATGGTATACACATCAACCTTAATCGAATATAGGGATCCATTTTTAAAAGAGCATATCATGAATGTATTACAGCTCCCGGTACGTTAATGCTGCAGAATAGCTGCTTGAACAATAAGTAAAAGATGTTAATTACATCGCTTCCGAAAGATTGTAATCTTTATAGCTATTACTGGTGGATATTCATTTTGTCAAAACGTTTGCAACGCCCAGACGGACGCTTCAGTGACCCCACAAATTATATGTATATGAAGGACACGCCTATAGTACTACGTAAAATGAGAGCACTTCTGCTTTTCAAAAGGAATAAAATATTGTTTTTTATTGTTGTCACAAACTGTAGCAGATAAATGTACAAAAATTTGAACGCATATTCTATGGACGATGCTCTAGTATCTGCACAAAAGTGAAAAAATTTACCACGCCTACCTAATGTTATAGGGTATCAAATTTTAATTTTTTTAATACCTTTTTAACGCGCAGAACAAGCTTCAAAACCCCGATAAAGCATACAAATTCTTGCCCAATTTCAAATCTTGAATGCATTTACAACAAGTCCGCCTGTTCGTTTGTCCATCTATGCGTTGGCGCAACTTTGTAGTATTTGTGGGAAACATGCTCCCTTTAGCAAAAATGAAGATATCGCCTACAAATTTCCAAAAGAATTTGAAATTGACGTAAACTTTTCAAAGGACACGCCTACAAAGCCCACATGCCTCTACGGCAATACCTTTTATTTTAAAAATAGAGGTGATCAACTACGCCCACTCCAATAAACGATGATGGGTATAAAAGATTCGGTCCCGACCGAACTTAATGTTCTTACTTGTTTTCAACGCGTAAAATACAAAAACAACCTTCAAAAACCACAAAAAGTATATAACTCCTTAGAGAATTTCTTGGAATGCACTTTAACACGTCCCTGTGTTCATCTGTTCATCTGTCTGTCTGCGCAACTGTGTACTGTGTTTGGTAAATATTCTCCCGTTCGCAAAAATTAAGATATCGCCTACAAAGTTCTTTTGCTTTTTGTTAGGATCACGGTGAAGGGTGTCAAAAATTCGATCGTGTATAAATTTCTTACTTGTTTTTATATGATTTTACAATATAATAGGGTTACACGGATTTCTATAACACCAAAAAGAAGTCAAAATAGCTTCTTAAGCTTGTCTGTCCGTCTGTCTTTCTTATGTACTTTTATATTCAACCTAGACGCTGCAATACATAAAATATTTACGCGGAGTTTCGGGTATTGCAGCGCTTTGACCCGAGCCCGAACGCTATGGAATGGATTAGATCGGAACATTTCGACGATCCCTGCCAATATAACGCTTTATTTTCAAAAAGTCATATGAAAAGAACTTACAATTTCGAAAATTTCTAGACAAAAATCGCTGACTAACAGTATTTCGACATATTAGATTAATATGGAAAATTTTGGACCAAGTAGACTAATATTTTGATAACACATTGTGTCTGCCTGCCGTCTGTCACGTTCAAAATTTGAGACTGCAAGGTGAAAATCGATTTTCATAAGTTCGCTTGGTAACCACAAATCAGGTTTAAATATAAGCGCAATTTGTCAGCATGGCTGCATGCCTACAAAAAGCCCATTGAGACTTACAGCTTATAAGACATACTGAGTCATAAGTATTTTTTAAAGCTATCTATAAGCATAGCATAACGAAATGGCCATCATCGACCCATTGGGAACAAGTATTTTGCGCCCGAAATTGTGCATAAGTTTCCTACTTGCTTTCGCTGTCAATGATAAAAACTTAAAAATTTTCACAGAAAGTGTGCCTTTGATAGTTTTGTCGCATTTTAAAGCTTAAAAAGAGCATATTCGTTTTCCATTTTCCTGAAAATGGTTCATAGAAAACCGCTGGCTTGAGTTGAAAAGTTGAAAAGTTTAATCGCGAGCCAAAAGCAAAAAGCATTCCCCCTAGGGTGTCATAACAACTAAGAAGTTCACGAGGTGTGAATGATGGGCGTTTCGTTGTGCAAAAATCCGTTGCTACGGGATGTAATATACACCGTTATGCAAATCTGAATTTTTCTATGGATCGGGTAGAAGTGACTCTGGGCCTTAGGTTGTAGTATTTTGACACGTTTATTTTCTATTAATCTAACGGTTTAACGATCTGGCCGGTTTTTGTGGGGTTGTGCTGTAAGCTGCAGCCGTTTGGAAAAAGGAGTTTTATTTGCTGTTGATGAAACTATGTACGGCAAACAACTTCCAGCGAAAGTATAAAGAGCTTCTTTTTTTATATACTGTTCGAACTGAAGATATAATGTTTCCGAAGCTGTGCGTGTATCGCCCATTGGCGTTAGCTGATGAAGTCAATAGTAAGGGTGCTGAACGAGAGGCGGATGGTATTGTTGTACAGAAGGGAGGAATAGTTTAAAATGCTGCGTAAAAGTGTGATTGGGTGATGGGTCGACATTTCTTGAAGGTATAAGAGCGTAATTGAAAGGTATAGCAATTTGTGGTACTTTTGGATGTGTCGGCGGTGGAGAGTTACGATGATATTGATATGGTATTTGAGCAATCAGTTCTAGTGCTAATCCCTTGAACAGTTTAGACGTCTAAGCATCAATGACCAGCGACGAGCAGGGAATTTCAACGAATCAGACGTTTCGTTAAGATTTCGATTATAATTGGAATAAATTTAATTGTATTTATATATAACTATTGATGAATTTTTTATATTGATATATTTTGAAATAAATATCTTTTAATATAGATTGACACTATACAATCTGTTTTTAGCTACATAATAGAAAAGTGAAATATTGCATAAGCGCTTTGAAATAAACTAAAATTGCTTGCGGAAAATAAGTTTTAAATTACTTCTTTCTTTCACGATAGCGTTTGCGAGTACCATCGGCAGCTCACTTCCGTTTGCATGATTTCCGTTTCGATGACATACATTTCGAAGATGACGACACCTTGAAGGTAGTGTACACGTTTTAGATACAATGTCGAAGCCGTATAAGAAATAAAAAATAATTGACTTTTCTGTTCCTTTATTATTGCAGGCTTGCTTGCGTATGTTTCTCGATTTGGATTTTGTAGAGCGCTTTCATATCGATTATGAAGTTTTGTGCCGTTGGTTGTTGAGTGTTAAGAAAAACTATCGCAATGTTACTTATCATAATTGGCGACATGCTTTTAACGTGGCGCAAATGATGTTCGCCATACTGACGGTAAAGATTTATTTTTATTACTTTCTCTTTCAATTTTTACCCATGGTTATTAATAATTTATAACCAGGCAACACAATGGTGGAAAATATTTGGAGAAATTGAATGCTTAGCACTGATAATAGCTTGTCTCTGTCATGATCTCGACCATCGGGGGACGAATAATTCATTTCAAATCAAGTAAGTGAGATTCTTTGAAAAATCAATGCAAAATTTATTTGAAAACCATTTTGTGTAGAGCATCTTCACCACTGGCTCAATTGTATTCCACCTCAACCATGGAACATCATCATTTTGATCAGTGCTTAATGATTTTAAATAGTCCTGGTAATCAGATTTTAGCTAATTTATCTTCCGAGGATTATTGTCGCGTTGTCAGAGTATTGGAAGATGCCATACTATCTACAGACTTGGCAGTATATCTGAGGTGTTTCTTTTATTTCAAACTTTAAACGCCACTCTGGTTTAACATAATGAATACTTAATAGAAAACGTGGTAGTTTCCTGCAATGCGTACAAGAGCAGCCATTAAATTATTGGTTAGACGAAGAGCCTAGAGCTTTACTAAGGGCCATGAGCATGACAGTATGCGATTTGTCTGCAATAACTAAGCCTTGGGTTATAGAAAAGCGAGTAGCGGATTTGGTTAGCTCGGAATTTTTTGAACAAGGCGACATGGAGAAGCAAGAATTGAATATTACACCCATAGTAGGTTCCGTAAATACGACTAAGCTAAAACTTAAGCTAAAGGCCTCGACTTTTTGTTTTTTCCTAGGATATCATGAATCGCGAGAAGGAAGACGAACTTCCCATGATGCAAGTAGGATTTATAGAATCTATATGTTTGCCGATTTATGAGGTAAGCTTTTTTCTGTAAAGTCTCTTACAACTAGAGCACACCATTTTTTTGTTTGCATACATATGCATGAAGAATAACTTAGGACCCTACGCGCAATACAATTTATAAGCATTTATAAGCATTTAAGTAAAGTTTTAAGATTTCTTATGAATATTAAACTGAATAAGTTAATCGTTCTGTTCTCGTGTCATGCTCTAAGCTTTCTCTCTATTTTCTTATTAACTTCATGAAGGCTTTTGCTCAACTTTCCGACAAATTGGAGCCTTTAGTTGAAGGCGTTCGCGATAATCGTGAGCATTGGGTCGAGTTAGCTGAAGAAGTTCAAACGAAAAGCAACAAAAGCAATGGCCTTCCTAAGCAAGTTGCAGAGAGTAGAAATGCTTCAAATTTCGAAGCTATGAACTCTTATGAAAGTGCAGAATTAATTGATGAAGGTGATCCCCTTAATGTTAATGAGGAGTGCCAAAACCAAAATGACTCTGAGGCTAGCTATGATCATCAATCTGACGGATGTTATTCATCTGCCTCTAGTCGACTATCTACCCCACCTCCTACTGGCGAAGATGATGATAGTTCGCCCGCTTCGCCTGCTAAACAAGCGTCCACTGAAACTCAAGCCAAATTAATAGCAGCTAACCTGCAGAATTTAAATCAAAAACCACCCAAATTACGTTCCTGTTGTAGAAATTGTGAATGCATGCGTATACGTAAAACGTCATCCTTAAATGGAGCTAATGAGTTAAAACTAATGACCGGCGGAAATACAAGCCACAGTAAAAGTACACCTTCCGTGTCCAATTGCGGTATAGCTGGTGCTGGTCATCAGCCGACTATAATGCAATATTATCATTATGGTCACCATCACCATCATCACAACCATCAACAATACCGTCGCCCGCCTAGTTCCTGTTTATGTTCCCCCCATCACCTTTGCTGTTATCATCTGTGCAATTCTCATCATCATCACACTCACTATAGTAGCAATAGCGTAGGGGGGATTGTTAGTGGTAACGGAGGTGGAGGCAGTTCGATAGTTGGATGCGGTCCATCAACGACCCCCAACCTTTCGGAAAATGATAAAATACCAAAAATTGTCGGTAAATTAGGAAATCTAGATACTTTACGTCACCAACCTGTTACTATTAACGGTACCAATGCATTTGCGGTAACCAATGGTCATCTAAATTACTTGCCCGCCAATTTGCTGTCACGTCGTCATTCAGTAACAAATGGCAATTCTTCAAGGATGCTTCTTGGCAACAATCAGACAGTGCCATCAACTGCACGCACGATGATTACAGCGCCACAAACTGCAGCCGTTTGTGATAAGTAAATGAACAAAAAAAAAGATATAGCGTAGGATTGTAATTTAAAAATTAGTCCGAGTTTGAGGAATACATGAGTAGAAATTTAAAGTTTATATCAATTATTATTTATTGTTTGAACCCTGCTTTATTTTCGATAGAACATTAATGATGATTTTTATTTTTATACAAATTGTTATAAAGTGTTTGTGTTGAATCTCTTGACAGAAGATGAACTGACTTATCAAAGCTATTGCTGCTGGTGGCAATAGCGCTGACACTGCACTATTGATCACTTTTCAAGCGTTGGTGGTAATGTGCTGACTCTGGACCTGCAGTAAAGTAGAGTCAGGTTTAGGACGACAACTTCCCGCCATGTAAATTTAACCCGTCCTCGAGTTTAACCATCGCTTGAGTTATTGCACGGCATTAAACCTGCGTCTTTTGAGGATACAGTTCCCAAACAAAGACGAGGGCAAGAATGCCGCATAGTAGAAAAATGATTGATACACTGGTATTGTGGTTTCCGTCAACTATTCAGTTTTCCAGGTTTTTGTGATGAAGATAGGGGATGCTTAAAATCTCCAAATGACTGTCAGGTTAACCACAGCCTCTCGAGGAATGAACGATATCGTTTGTGCGTTAGTTGTTATTATTAAATCGGCATTTGGAAGAAGATGGGTCAACACCCCTAGGCTCCGGTGAATGCTGATTGGCATTCACATATTGGCTTTTAGGAGAAATCTTATGTTGTGCATGCATTTCGTCTTTTGAATCCCTTTTCTTTACAAAGTTTGTTGCAAAAACACATCGCTGATGGTCAACTTCCTGGGCAAGAGCTGGAGTAGATGCCATGTCATGAAGGCGCGAGGAAAATAAAATATCAAAAAGCTGTTTCTTTAAACCGGAAATGAAGACATCTGTCTATATTTTGCATTTAATTGTAGGTGGCTGTTGTCACCATGCGTCATCGTTGTTTTATTTACCAACATGGCTACTGTCTTCTCATTTTTTTCACTTACGGTGGTAACTTATATAACCATTTCGAACACACACGTTAAGATTGTACCAACTTTAACATTCCATTTGTAACATGCATAAAAATACATTGGCATGTCTGTTCGATTGGTCCGTCTCTTAACAATCGATCGAAAAGCAAAGCAAGCGACTTTCTTATGTGCATCTCGAGCGCAATGTAGAACAGGAATGAATTCCAACTTTACAGGCCCTAGCGATCGCGTTGAATAAACTTTCATTTTAGTTATATCTTTAGCGTCGTTCAAGTTGGTATCGACAGAAAAAATAGTTAACTCAGCATTAGAGCTGAAGGTGAGATTAACGCCCATCCGGCTTAGGATCGGCATCATTTCTGTATATTGTTCAAATTCAAATCCAGATCATCATTATATCCCTTTACCGACACATGCTCAGTTTCAAAGTTACGTCTAAAGTTTCAGCGTTCAAGCTCTCTAACATATTTTCCAGTCCATTTTCAACAAAAGGTGGAAAAATAGTTTTTATAAATATCTTCGAGTCCTTACGTTATCCAAAGTTAAATAAAGCACCTGCAGTATGTATGTATGCGCTAATTTCTCCGTCAATCGAGAAAAAAAAGTTCCACGTCGATGCTTCACAGACAGAAAGTCACTACTTCCATCTCTGGGATTTCATTTCTTCTAACACTTTCAACCGAGGCCTGATATCTCTCGGTATCGTCTGTAAACTTTAGGGACTCAAATTCGTCTTCAAAGTTTTCCCGTACATAAAGTCACAAGTTAATGTTTTAATTGAAGTAAATTTTCTCCGCTGAAGCGAACTCTATGGCCGTCTGTTTAAAATGTGTACATGGTTGCTGTGTGTTCCTTTTTCATCGCTCATGATTACCGTAAAATTTTATTTCCCAATTTGCCATTTTTGACAATGGTTCTGAAATAGGTCCACCAATAGGGCTTGGTAATTTCAGCAGGGCGAAAAGACTATATTTTCATTGAGCGTTAATTTCCGAATAGCATCCAGTAAAGAAAATGTGAACTCTCATTGAGCGTTTGGTATTTTTTCGACATTGGGCTCTCCTTGCCCTTAAAAGAAACACGAACATTTTAGTCCCAGAGAACAATACATCCGAGAAGAATTTTTCTGTTCATAAGTCGATGGATTTCCACACGTAAAGAAAAAATTTGCTTTAACGTCTGCTAAGAAGATATTTTTAAATTATACTTTATTAACAAAAAAAAAACTTGATATACTTAAACTTTAATTTTTGCTCATGTTATCTTTTATATATATATATGTATTGTATAATATGATTATATATTTTTTCCCTCTTCAAAAAGAAAGATTTTATTTTTAAAAAAGTTTTAATAAAACCTTATGAAAATAAAATAAAATCAGCATGAAATTCGCAAACAGTATATAAACATTTTATAGAATTTAATGTATAAAAAGTTGAACAATAATACACAAGCCATACGTTAGAGAAAGTAGTTGTAGAAATAAAAATATAGCAAATGAATTTCTTTTTTTTTAGGAATCTTAATCTTTTAATGTTTATAGTCTATGTACGATAATGTGTAGAAAAACCAAAAAATTAACAAAAAGAAGCAAAAAAAAAAAAGAAAAAAGCTAAGAAAAATACAAAAACTAGACATACATTTTTAAATACCACACTGGAGTCAATTTTCGTTTCGTCGTAAAACGAAATGCAAAGCTCGTAATAAGAGTAATTAGTATTTGAAATAAGTACATGAAAACATAACTTTATTTTCGTTCATATATAAAAACTACAACACTTTTAATGGAAATAAAACGGGTACCACCAACTAGTAGAAAAACAATTGTAATAATAAATCAAAAAAAAATTTAAGAATTTATATTCGGCTTAGAAGAATTTTTTTTAAACCAACCACTTAGGTATTTTTTTTTCTTTTTTTAAAAAAATGCCCATAGAATCCAAAGTAGATGATAGTATTTAAAATAAATCAAATATCTCTTTATGCATGTAAGATGTTGTCTCATAACACAGTTAATTGCGATAAAGACGTATACGCCCACCTAATGCTAAGTAAGCAAAGAGTGTCTGTTCCAAAGTTGGCACGATTGTCTTGCCTGAAGATTATTACAAAATGAATCAATCTTCAAATTTGCAGCTTTTAATGCTTGCAAACAAACTTATTACATGATTCCCTTTAGCAAATGTTTCAACTTATCCATAGTAGAAATCGTGAAAAGAAGAAAAGAGAAGAATTTGAGAATAAATTGAAAGCTTGGAAGGAAGTTTTATGATGGTTAGCGTTTTTTGAAAAGGCAAACGCCCGATAGCCTTGCCTGCTAGCGCTCCATTTATTTTAATTTAAGAATTTATCTCTTTTCGTATACATAAATTATAATAACGAAGTAGACCTCCCTATAACATGTTCAATTCGTTCCGTTTTATGTAAATCGGTGTGGTACGAATTGCTTAGATTGTACAAATGCAATTTTTAAGGCGGTTGAAAAATGAATTTTTTTTTTTTCGTAAAAATTGTATAAAAAATTTTTAATGTACACATATTTCCGACCATTTCTTTGATGGACTTAATGCCTATACTAATTGTTAAATCTAAAACGTGGCAAAGTCGTTACAATTTGTCTGATTCTTTTATCGTTTTATATAACCTTTTTTAGAGTGATATATGAGACCGTATTATTCGAAGATCTACTGTAACAAGAGCAAATGGAAAAAGCAGGCACCAATCAAATACACATAGTTCACGAGATTCCACAGGCTCACTTTTTTGCTTTTATTGGACTATTACTCTGTGGTGTATACAAAAACAATATGGAAAAAGAAAAAAAAAAAACAATTCTTAAAAACAATTTTGTTTTGTATTTGTACAACAGTGGTTTTTCTACTCGTTGCTTTAAAAAAAAATCTTGAAAAGTTTCATAAATTTCAAATCATTAATTGAATCCAATCTCTATGTAAAAAAAGAATAAGAAAATTACAAAAAGTAGTTACTTAATAATTAAAAACAATATAAATAAGATTAAGAAACGAAACACGGAAATTATTTTATTTCGAATTTAATTTTCAATTCAATTAATTGCAAATCCAATTCTAAAGGAATGTAAAATTAGTTGAATTGATCGCCACATCCTGTAGACATCTTTGTACATATATTCATGTAGTAAATTAAACATATGTAAATAATTCTGTACTGTTTGTGTACGTGATAAATTATTTTAATTATTATCATTATTATTTTTTTTTTTTTTTTGTAAATATTTAATATTATTGGTCACTGTTATTTTATGATTTAATCCTAAGTATGTTATTGTATTTCTTTTCGTTAAAGTTTTAATAAAAATTTAAATAATAAAAACTGTATTAAAACTGTTTAGAGAGGAACAATATGAAAATGGAAAAAAAAAATTATGAAAATAAAAAAAAGTCTTAAATTAGCACTGTAAACATATGTTTTATTTCAAATCCAGGTTAAATGAAATTTTCTTCTGCAGTCTAAGAGATTACTTGTTATCCCTTAATATGTTGATATGTTGTCTTAATGTAAGTTTGAACATTTTTTGTATACTTCCTTATAATGTCGTCAATTCAGTTGCGACTCTTGGAAATCAGCTCTAAATAGCTACACTCCTTTTACGGTGCCTTGCGTTTAACATTAAGCCTATGCGACAGATTTTCCATTTGCTTATCGCCATTACACCGAAAGTAATAAATAGAATGGAAATGTTGAGTTTTGGCGTAAAGGTCCCCATTTTAAATCCACGTTGTATTCCTATTTCTATGGAAATTGATTAGAATTTTTTAAGGAAATGCTCTTGATTATACCTAAACGTATACGTACACGATATTTGATTGCCAAATATTTCGTTTGGTGCGCCTCGTATGTCCTACATTGTATATCGCAAGAGATAGTTCTTCTTCTTAAGTTTCTTTCGGAAAAATTTCTAAGAGAAGAATTTTTTTTATTCTTCACCAATCACTCGTGGAACACGCTAACGTACGGAAAGAAGTGAGGAAAGGGAAAAGGACAGGGAGGTGGCGGGGGCAGCCTGTAGGTATGTGCCTAATCTGTACGTGCTATGTCTTCCTGTAGCTATGACCAAAGTGAATCCTACCGCACTTGGGATTTGAATCCGAGAACACTGACTTGGTAGTCACGAGTCTTACCTGCTCATGGGGATAAAGGATTTTTTAAAGCTACCTTTTGAAGCATTAGCAAGTTTTCTCTTCTTATCTGCTTAACATGTCTCATGTTGCATAATCTGTTTCGAAAAATTATTGTACTAAATACGCGGTTAATGCCTTCAAAGTGATTTTACAGTTTTATGAGAATGCATTTCCAATTCACACTTTAATTCGATGGCTTGATACTTGCCCTTCACTTAGAGAAAATGAGAATTATTTGACTTGCTCATGCCCTTGGACGTTTGTACGTGGATGTTCGATTCTTTTTAATTAAAATATAAAAGCTAAACAAAAAAACAAAAATTTGATAATAAATTATTCACTACGAAATCTCTCAACAAGAAAAAGGTTTGGCTACACCTACAACGTTATTTAGGAACTTAAAACAGTATAGTTGAGAATGAGAACAGCATAGAACGAATTGTCCCCGAAGTGCTTAACCCTCACCTACAGCAAAGCATCATTGTGAGTACTTCAAAAGTTATCTGAGTTGACAAGGCTGTACCTGCTTTAGGTTTTTTTGCAATATGGGCAAAAGAACTGAATGATCAGAAAATCTGTAAAAGCCTTTATATTGCACTTGTTCGTACGATTTTAAAATGTTGCGTTATTGATTGACTAACTTGTTACCAATGTCAAATTTAACGAATAGAAGCCGTTCAGAGCAATTTTCTCCTTTTTGCTTTACGCGATTTTTCTAGAAATCCCACCCCTCCACTGGAATTCTGCCGCAATACGAAAGCAGACTTAAATCTAGTTGAACTTCCTTTTGAATCGTCTTTCCCCAATCTTAAGACTCCGAATCGGTTCTCAGGAGACTATATTCCCATAAGACATGCTCATTGCCGCACTAATTATTTACTGTTTACTCCGTTCCGTTTCCTACATAGACTGTATAACAGTGATTATTACTGGTTTAATCAATTTGATGATTCTATTAATACAATTATACATGTATTGTTAATGTAATTAAACTGTTTATAAACTGGAAAATGTAGTACATACGAATCTGTATTTGTATTTGTTGGTAATATAACCATAACTAATGAAATAAATATAAATATTAGCGTAATATTAACGGTGTAGATACCTTATAATTTTCTCACTTTCAAAATCAACTCGCAAGAATTATTAACGAAATGCTAGCAACAACTTTGCATTGAACGTAAGTATTGTAAATTTTTAAAAAGTAAATAGACTTGCCTCACTTTCAAGGGCACCTCACATACTCGCATTTGCAGAAAATCTTCTGACATAGCACACAGGGTATTGAAACCGTGGGGGAGCGATATACTTGAAAAATGCAGTTTTGTTTGACATCGATTTATGCAGATGCTGCTAAGGGACGGCGAAGAAGTTCCATCATATTCTATGCGAATGCGCGGCCATTTGCAAAATCAGACAATAGGCAAGACACAGGGGTTTGACAAACACGTCATAACGCCAGCCACAGTATGATGCTTCGGGCCAGAGGGGATGTCGGGATTTATAAGATGTTCCTACAAATAGAGTCTTCGGGTCACGGGCGACCACAATATATCTTTTAAGTCGCGGTGGGGATTGCCAACCCAGATACTAATATTATTAATACTAATATTAAGGAAACTTGCAGATGCATATCGAAAACGCGTGAATTCCGAAAACTTCCAAAATGCGTTTGTTGCTTCACCGTAAAATAATTTCTAATATAATATTTCTTCTCATAATTTTTTTTATTTTCTTTTATAAAGTAATTATAATTAATTAATAAATAAGCATAAAAATGCACGTAAAATACTTAACAATAAAATATTAAAAATAACTTTTTTTCGCTAACGGCAGAAATTCGTTGCGATTTTAGTTTTTGCAAAAAAAAAGGTACACTAACAATAATAAAATAAAATATCTAGTGTAACTGGAACTCTTTTAATTTTCTTAGTGAACACGTTGAGAAAGACAATTTCCAGCTTGTTTGTTTAATCTTAAAAATAAAACTCATATAATCATTAATTTTATATGTATAGCGCACATATAAGTCTTTGTCGTTTACATATCGCAAAAAAAAAAAAAAAAAATTAAATATTAATATTATAAATTAAAAGTTAAATCTAAGCAAACGTAATTCTCTACGATACATACAAAGTGCTTGTAACCTTAATCATGTAACTTATTTTTTATATACAACTAATTTTTTATGTATTTTATAATTAACTAAATTTCAAAAATTATTAATTTCCTTGATATTGCTAGTGGCGGACATGATTGATTTTGTTGTTTTTGCAGATATTTCTCGCTAATGTTTATTACTATTATGTTATGTGTAGTTTTTTTTTCTTTTTAAAGCTCTTACAGCGCTGCTATGAAAGGTGTTAGGTCAGGAAATTTAAATAGATTTTGTGGCCGAGATCTTTGTACACGCGCAGATGGTGTTATTTGCCTTTGCCTAGATTGGCCATTGAAACCCCCACCACCTCCCTGACTACCACTTAAATAAATGCCACACTGCGAATTACATACTTCATCGCGTAAAATGGCCTCTTTCGGCCATTGTCTTATCAGTTGACCGCAATCGGTTATACGCAATGATGCGCATTGAGTCTAGGGAACAGAGCAAGAAAGCTATAATTAAAAAAAAAACTCTATAGAAACTAAATATAATTAATGTTTACCCCTTCGCTAGAGCAAACACAACTGGTGCATGGTGACGGTAAAGCCGATTCTCCTACTCTCACATGACGATTACCTATCTGGCAACCTTGAACATTTTCCCGCCAAGCACTTAAATCGATCTGCGGCATCGAATGACAAGGTACACGGGGATTCCTAAGAGATCCAAAATTGCTATATAATATAATTGAGTTCAGGACGTTATACTATTCAGAACTTACAAGAAATTACTGGGTAAATCGAAGGCGGCCCTTTGCATGTCACCGGGTATTTCCAAATTTTCGCATGTTATTTTACCTAAAGTGGTTTTACGTATTTCAGCCAGCTGAGCTTCAGTAAATTTCACTTCAGGACTATGATTTTCGTACCTTGAGGAGACACACAATGTTTAATATTAAATTTCAGAAGCGAATTTCCAAAGTGTCTTACCAAAATCTATCACATTTTCTTAATTGGCGGAATTGTATTCCTATTATACAGGCCAAAGTGGGACCTACTAAGCCACCTTGCAGCGGCCTCTCGGTCATGGCACCAGGGAAGAGGTCAATATCGTCTACGGTAGAATAGATTTTCTTAAACCGATTTATCACCTCACTAGGTATTTCACGGCTCAGATCATTCCAATTTGAGGCACGTTTCAAATTACATAACGCCCGATAGTTGTTATAAGAAGGCAAACCGTGATCACGTCCTGGAAAGAAAAGAGATTTTAGATAACTTAAACAGAAAATGTTTTCTTTCTTTGTACAAACCTCTTTGAATATTCAAGGCTATTAAATCCACTCCTGAAAAAGGTATTTTTCGGTCCTCAAATAAATGATTTGTCACTTCACCGGTAATAAATTGATCCAGAGTTTCCATGGGTGTGGCCACTAATCCACGCATAATTTCATCAATAATGCCAGGCTGCAAAGAAACAGTGACTTGAATTCTATCTCTATTTCCAACTTATATATTTTTTGATATTCCACCTGGAGTAAAATATCCATTTTGAAAAAGCCATCTCGTAGCAATATTGGAGGATCTACTGGTTGATGCTGTGGGCTTAATCTAGGAATATGAGGTCTTAACAAGGAATGCCCAATACGAAAAGCTGCTGTGGCAAATTCATTAAATACTATGGGCGAGCAGGATGGATTGTAGTCTTTGTAATAGCCTTGAGGCAGCAATTTCAATCCGTATAGATTAACCGCATTCCAACTTAGTATGCGCGGTAAAAATTCATTGTATGTTACATGTTGCATTTGAGCTCCAACAATGCGGCGGGCATGGTCATACAATTGATCACCATTCCAGTGAGGATTTACACCTCGCAAGCCTTCAACAATGCGATTGTGTTCGCGCAAGAATATTGTGTGTATGGCGGTTAAACCTGGCTGTTCGGAAGCGCGTTCATCGCCGCCAATAAAACAGAGATTGTTTCGTGACTTGCACTCGGGATGTGAATTACTTTGAGGTAATAATTCCTTGCCTCTGATAGGATGTATGGTAGAGTTAAGACGTCCTGAAAATCCCCGCAATTTGGCAGCTATGCAGGGATTCTCGCCGTAAATCATGGACGCATCTAAGAAATGTGTATTTTGATTAATTTGATCGCGCGGTCCCAAGGTTAATTGCCCTGGTAACGACCTCATTGAGGGAAAACACAAACGTTCTCCACTGGTTACGTTTACTTCGGGATAGTAATAGTCTCCGGCCGGCACAGGGAAAGGATTACATTCAGGATGCACTGTTTGTGGAGAATCGCAGCGCCGGCAGCTGGGTATCGATTCATGAAAGCCTTTGTGTATGGGCGTTAGAGTAACATCATGATCAAGGAATTGAGCATACTGCATGGTCATCAAGGAATAACGTGTATGCAAGTTGGATATGTCGGGATGGATGACAGTAGATACCGTCCTGGGATTAGGTAATGGAACACCGGTTACGGATAATTGCTTGGGTTTAGAGATACCGTCATCGTACTGAGCCGGTAGTAAGCGTGAAAACGTCGTCAATGATTTACCCCAATTCGGATTTCGCAGATTATTGCAATAACCAGTGATCGTACGGAACGATGTTTTAGAATCACAAGCTACAGGGGCATCGTCACAATCCAACTGATGGCCATGTCTACCATGGTTCGAGCGTAAAAAATCCCGTTATCTCAAGGGCTTGTAGGGCCTGTAAACTTTCAGTTAATTCATTACGGGTGAATGTATTCAAACTGCCGTCGATCACTTGACGTTTACGTCGGTTTATTGATGATAAAGTATTTAGGATTTCATTGGAGGCCAACTCATACATTAAAGACGAATTGGCCAATGATAACGCATTACGATTGGCCTTGCTAAATGAAGCCGCAACTCCGTCTGGAGACTTAGCACTTATGCCGCCCTCTAAAATAATATGTCACGAGTTAATATTTAGATTTAGATTCAAAGCAAATTTAAAAAACTCACGTGCCAACCAGGATTCATATTCAAACGTTTACGTTCTTCCATCTCATATTTGGCGCGTTCAATAGCTGCTTCCAATAAGTCACCATTTAATTCACTTATCGCTTCTTTAACTTCTGGCTCGACTTCCGCATGTTCTACGGGCGAAGTATCTTCTGCATGGGATTGCCATGCTTTTAAATCAAACTCTGGTATCTGATCGCAATTTAAAACTGAATTCCTAGAATATTAAGAAATAATTGATCTGTGGAAATTTCATGGGTGAAAAAAGGTTCAGATACTTACAAGAAATTATCTTTTCTGATAAATGCTTTCGACTGAGACTCCTTGACTTGATGTGAAACGCATAACAAACCGGCCAGAGAAGTCTGTCTTATCGCCTTTAATTGCTCCAAGTCGAAAGATGAAGGCGGAATATCATTTTCGTACCAAAAGCGGTCGGTTCTTTTTAAATGTTCAAATTGTAAAGACAATAAACATGTGACGGTAGGACCAAATAAAGCACCGACAGCGGGATCTTCTAATAAAGACCCAGTTAATAAATCAATATCTGCGGCAGTTCTATATTAGCAAAGGTATAAACCAAATAAATTAATACAAAACATTAGTAATTATTATATATGTAGGTCTTACTGGTAGATGTCCCTTAACACGGTTATATGTTCTTCGGGTATATTGGAATATTTTGCCAAGTTGTCAAAAGATATATTAGCATTGAGGGCAAAAGGTTGCTCACACATATCCAAGGCTTCCACATAAGACGGTATACCATGGTCTCGACCACGATGTAAAGCTAAAGCTAAATCAGTCCAACCTTCTTCGTTAGTTGTTGAAGGTATTAAAGATTTTTGTAAAGCCGCTACAGACAATAACTGCGACGCTGACATAGAACTAGAAAGCTGTAAAAGAAATGAAATTTTTTCAAAACTCTACTTGCTATTCTTAACGACAATGGGCGTATTCGAACACGTCGATTTAGACAGGAAATAAGACTTTTGAGAATTTTGAGAAAACTATCTCGAATTGTATGAATTATGATTAATTAATCGCGAACATTTTTCAAATGTCTTTCTAAGTAAGTTCTGTATGAACTGTATGCTGGTCAATTTTTATGGCCGCTTTCCGAATTGCGATCACTTTCGCTTTCAAACATCGTTGCCATTTTCATCGATTGATACATATCGCTTTTCGTGATATGCGCTGCGAGAACAGGAACAGTTCATGCGATTTCTCCTTCATTGGATATGGAATTTGGTTGATCAAATGAAACAAATTTCAAAGCTGTGTCTCTGAATCGATCTAAGCTTGTCTGTCCATCTATCCATCTGATACTCTTGCCCAAAATTGGACGCTGTGGGTAATGGTTTGACCACTTCCGACATAACGCATTATTTTGAAAAGTTATTGTATGAATAATTGGCATAAGCGAACTGGTGTAGGGCGTATACTAGTGGGCCACTTTACCCATGAAATTTTGTCGTAAATATAAACTTAGGTTAAATTCTTTATTCGATTATCATCGATGGCAATAATTGAAGAACGAATGCGACCAAACCTGTCAGAAATGTTGGTTGTAAGTGAACTATTTGATGAGCAACCGGAAATCTTCATATGTCATTTTCTTCGGCAGTGCCGATTAATTACATGAATTTTCTGTACCTGATTCCTGGCATTTTTTTTAAGCAAAAGAATGAAAGAGCGATTGTTTAGATCATATTTACCATTTCCGGTGGATACATAGTTAAAAAAGCTGGCATAGCACTGAAGGCGAATTCATTGTAAATACCGCCATGATTTGTACTCGAGTAATTGGTTGCGTGTTTTTCGGCAGTAAGTCTAAAGCATGTATAAACATAATTTTAATTTTTCTCAGTTGGATGGTATGTATTGATAGCCTTTACCTTAAGCCTTCTTTGGCAGTATTTTCTTGACCCAAGACCAAAGGTAAAAATTCACTATACGTAATGTGCTGTATTTGGGCAATAACGATGCGTCGGGCTTCTAAGAAAATGTCCTCCTCAGACCATTCATTATTCATATGAGCCAATTGTTCAGCAATTTTATTATGATTTTGCAGTAAAGCGCGGTGCAGAGCTCCTGTGGCACCTGACATTTGACAATAACGGCACGATCCAACTTTAACTCCACCACTAATGAAAGTACGGATATCTTGAAAATCATGCGTAGTGGAACCATATAAACCACCAGCGTCTATATAGGCAGAAGCAATGTTCATTTGTTCCCGCTTATCTACAATATAAGAAAATCGAAAAATTTTGTTTAGAAAAGAACTTTGTTCAAGAATTAATCTGATGCATGTTTCTATATGTGTGTACTATTAGGAGAAGCGGAGCATAGCGAAAAGCAAGTAAGAAGCATATAAGATAAAGGACTGTATTCATATTAAACACAAGAAATGCGTAGAAAAACTTGGAAGACACAACCAGGAGGTTAGGGATATAACATAAGCAATGGTTAGAATTTCATTGACTGTATGTTAAAATATTGCGAGAAAGATATGTTAATATGTAATAATGGAAGAAAAAATGAATCACAAAACTTTGGATTTTGAATTTCGCTTACTTTTACTACATATTTCGTCATCATAAGCCGGCGCCGAACGGCGATATTCTTTACACTCGTTACCCATTCGTACATAACATTGTTCCATTTTTTGTGGGTTGCGTGATCGGGTATCGGCGCAGCATTTACCTTTCATAGGTAGTTGAGCAACCTCGTAGAGATCATTTGCGAGAAGTTGCCCCCAAGCTGGCAACATGGCTGTTATGTGTGGATGACGCGTTTCAGCATCAAAATGCCTTTGCAATTGATCGATTATGTATTCAGCATCGGGCAGAGCATGTGTGCTATGAGAAGAACGTGGTTGACTGACATTGTCTGCATAGTCCGGTATTAGCAAACGTAGAAACATATCACCGCGGGCGCCCCACTTCCTATGCGACACATTATTGCATTCGGCTGTAGGCAAACGGTATTTACTGGGCGGGCATACATCATATTGATTGGCGGTATTGTTGGAAGCGTCTTTATCATCACATAAGGCTAACGAGCGCGCTCTTTCCAATTGCAAAGCTTTCAAGGAATTAGTTTCAAGATCCTCGGGTATGCGTAACAGATGGGAGGGTGTTGTCAAGCAACTGTAATGAAAATGAAAAGAATTTTTTATGAAAAAAATTTTCAAGTAAATTAAAGTAAAAGCTTTAGCTCGAACTAATGACACGATTCAACGTTAAGCCTAACGATAAGCTTAACTCTGCCTATAGCTACAACAATGAATATCTCAACAACAATTATTTCCACTTCTTGAAACTGGCTTAAAAGAGGAACATAACCTTCAATTGTTTTCTTAATGATAATAAAAGTAAGAAAAAAAAAAGAATTTCGTAATTTGCATTCTTTTCTTCTTTTTTTTTGCTTGCGTAAAACCCAGCCTTACGTGTGCACGTTCGTTTATGCGAAAAACATTATGTATAATCAGTTAACAATGTGCTCAAATTATATTCTTAAATACACGGAAATTAATGTCCACGGCAACATAAACATCCAAACAATACCATACACTGAAGGAATGGCTAATCACTAGTTTATGTCAATATAATTTTACGCATTAAAAATAATCAGTTAAGTAGAAATGTACGTGCGATTACATAGATACATAAATACATGAAACAAATTGCGAGAATATTTCATAAGAACCTACTTATTAGCATTAAGTTAAGAAATATTATAATAGAAACTGACTCGGGTCGATTGCCTTTGTTAGTATTCTGCATGGAATCCATAGTGCTTTGTTAATGATAGTCGGGTCAGTAGCCCGTTTCGTATTGTCTTTTCAAAAAAACAAATAGTTGCGCTACTTTAAGTAATGCTTACATCGACTTTTACATTAACATCTCGCAAAGTGTGTAAGCTGTGTGTGATGCTGCATAGAAACTGATGAAAAATATTTTATTCGATGTGTTGCTCAAAGCTAGTTATAGATTTTTTCCAACTGTCCGACAATTTGTGGATGCCACGACAAACAAATTGGTGGTCTTTCCAGACAAAGCAACCGTCGAACTAATTTCGTGTGTTATCATAAGAAGTGAAATGTTGCTTAGCAAGTGCCTGTCATACCAATGCAAACAAATGGCAATCGGAAGGATTCGAGGTTAACGCGTAAGCATGGGTGCTAGCACTTCCAATTGTGAGCTTTTAACTCATCGAGAATCGTTTTTGTTGAATTTAATGAATTACTAAAAAAGGTGTTAAAGGGTTGAACAAGTTAGCGGCACTTAAGACAACATACAGACAAGATTTATCAATAATAATAATATCATTACTGTAAGAACTACGCAGACTAGGGCAGTGGTAATAAAATGAACGGATAGACGGACGTCATGTAACAGTTTTCGGATATTTCGTTCTTTGTGTGAACGGCCAACGGTCGATTGCTTGATTGATGGTGGTATCGCTCATCAACTTTACAACAGCTAATAACGGACCATGGTCTTCTGATTTCGGCTATCAAAATGATTCGATCGCGCAATCGATGCCGATGGTATGCCTGAATATAATCAAGCATTTTTGGTCTGAGAGTACCAGAGGCATTCCCTTTTAATGTCCAGTAAACATATTTTCTTTAGACGAAAAAAAAATGCTATCGGCGAATGCTCCTTATTTGGACCAAAACTTAGAATTTTCATTGTTAGAAGAAATGCATTCGCGTTGGGATATGTGCTGGTATTACGATTGCTTATTGTTGTCCATGCTCGGAAAAAGCAGCATTTCAGACGTGTATGTCCTCTACACGTCGTGTTAGGGCTGTCTATTATGAAATTCCGGTTTCATATTTACATAATCCATAAACATCTGAAATACTCTCGGCGGGTTATGCCAAACTTTCGCTTTCGTTTGTACTACCCGGGAATAGCCGCTCAAGGCGCTATGAAGTCCATGTAGTCCTTATCAGTTCGAGATTCGAAAAAGTTGTAGGGGCCACTAATGAGAAACATTTAAAAATTTCAGTGAAATAAAGCTTACAATAAATAAGAAATTGCACTTTACCGCCTATATAAAAAATATTACCCTAAAACTTGATACCATGCTCCCTAAGGCCAAATAAAATGCTAGTGTAAAAACATTCCTGAGCAAACAGTTGACATGGTAGGTGGGAATTATTTTAACGGACAAGTAGACTGACACACAGTAGCGGAGCACCTCCCTGTCTTACGACGAATGTGCACTTCATGTAATAAACCGTGCACATAAAGGCAATAATAAGATTAATTTATCCCTAACATCTGGGTGATGGCTGTAAAAATACCGTAAAGTTTGTCATGAAAGTGAACAACAAATAATAAACGTCTCCAATCATCCATAAATATATCCGGTTTTCTTAGCCGTTCAGTTAGGTATTTAAACAAATTATCTACACAAAATCAATTAAACGCTAAACGTGCAAAAAAAAAAAACAAAGTACATTTGATAAGCAAAAAAAAAGATAGAGAAACAAGTAAAAAAATATTTAATAGTCTGATCGCCGTATATTATAATGTGCACAGAAGTATTGCGAGACAAACATCAAATTTTTTAATTTTACTTTTTGTACATATTACAGTTAATTTCCAAACTGGATTCGTTGATACCAATCAATAATGAATGAGCTAATTTGATCTATTTGACTTATCCAAAAACCGATCGAATCGAAACATGCGGACAGACGACTTAGATAAGCTGTTTCAGAATATCACGTTAAATTTAAAAGAATTTATATTTTCTTTCTAATTTTTTATACTCTAAACTATATGTGCGTGTGCAAGGGTGTATTAAGCTTGTACGGGTGTATATAGGACTTGAGATAAATCCATCTTTTATTATACAGATGGATCTAGGATCATTTTAGATCGATTCAGATTGTCAGTCCGTCTGTCCATATTGTTTTCTTATGTTCAACCTTCAAGACGCAATTTTTGAAATATTTTGATGGGATAGACGGCGTTCTTTGGCCTAATTATTAAAAACGTAAATAATTGGAAGCTTACACGTTCACTTTAATTCATAAGTGAATGAAATTAATTCGAGTAAATTAACTTCGAGAAAAACCAAAAGGCATTAGAACATAACATAAAATGCACCCCGTGTCTCTTATAGACGATTAATGGGGAACTAAGGAGAAGAAGCGCTTAAACACTTGTACGATCTGATTCATTAAAACGATCCCGTCGTTTATTGTCGTGAAAGTTATCAAACCTTCAATGCATTGAATAAATAAATTGCTAAGAATATTTTGTGTGGCAGTATGAAGTTAGAGAAAGTCCAATGGTAAGAATAATTCAACAAAAAATCTAATTTTTTTCTAATTCGTCACTTTTTGACGCACACCTATTGCGTAATAGTTAAAAATATTTTAGCGATGATAATTACTTTTACATCCGTATAAAGCATTTCAATTTGTTAACTTACTAGCGAAAGCCGGCAAGCAGGGCTGAGGCGATTTGCCGTCTTACGCTTTCACTCTAACAATAAACTTGGAAGGGCGGCAAAAAGTGTTCTTATGACCCCATATAGCTCAACTAAAAGCTCTACGCTTTAATTAATTTAGATTTGAAATCTTTTGCATGGTGGGTAAATGACAAAACATTATTTTCCATCATTATTTTTTTACAGTAAAGTTACGAAACATTTATGCAAAGTTTTCTTTGTCGTAGCTGTCAGTTTATTAATTAGCTGTACATTCATTCGTTTTGCATTGATTGACTGTATTATTGATGATATCAATGACTATGATACTACACCATTAATAAAGATTTAATTTTATTTAATTAAAGGTATGAATATACATACATAAAAAAAAAAGAAAAAAATTAATTGCTTGGCTTTGAAATTTATCGCATTTCGAACTGATTTTAATATAATTTCGTAATCTTTTTCTAATAAACTGCTTTAGATGAACACGAGAAGAGCGCAACAAATAAACATCGTATCGTTGATCGCATTATTCTTAATGTCTTCATTAAACTTTAAGTGGATTTCAAAGAAAAAGATAAAATATCTATCATTGTTCAATGCAATCGTTTTCTACGTATTGACGATTAAGATAGAAAGGTTTTTGCATAGGGTTGTATTACTTCTCTGTCGTCGTCGTTTTCTTCTTATGTTGAAAAACTTGGATACAAGTTTTTTGTACCAGAAATCAATGCGAAAGTTTCAAGTCGTATTTTCATACTCTACACCACTTGTTATGCAATAGGGTATTCAGTTAGTTTTATTGTATCGATCGGAATCACTTTCTGAATCGATCTAAGATTGTCTGTCCATCTGTCCGTCTTGTTTTCTTGCCTTCAAGCTACGGGCTACAAGTCGCAATTATTGAGATACTTTGTTGAAATTTGCTACAAAGGCGTCTCTTTTGGCCCTGAGACGGACGCTTTTGAAAACTTTCTTTATCGACCAATTATAAGACCTTATAAGACCTTATTTTGAAAAGTCATTAATGAATAACTATAGGGTAGTGTAGGGGGTCCCCTATAGTCTTTTTACTTGTTAAAGTCACGATACAGTATTGGAGGGTCGTTAAGTAACTGATTTTATTTGGCACAAATAACATATGACAAATTACGTTCGAAAGGGATATCTCTTTTGCGAAGGACTGAATAAAAATGAGAACGAGTTTTGAAAAAGAATCTTTTGATTGATTGAATGAATTTATGCGTCCAATAAGGAAGAATGCTCGCATCAAACATCAACCCAACGGTGGATAGAAGTCGCTACTGCTTCGCCAAATATGTGAATGGTTTATGGTAAACGCTTTCTCATTTCATCAAATCAATCAAATCAATTTTTTCAACTGATGTAAACTCTTTGAGTTGAAGATAGTGCAGGCAATTAAACTTTTAATGTTTGTACAACTTTTTAGTTAAATAGAAAACCAATAATTATCACCAATTATCCTTTGCATACTTCAACTTTTTAACAATTATGAAAAAATAGTTTTAAAGTTCACGATAATTTGAAAATATTTAATGGAGTGACATAACTACACCGAAGGCATATATAATTTGGTTCGGTTCGTCATTTTCTAAAAATATTTAGCAGAATTGTAGTTTTTTGATATCGTGTAGAGTTTTAAAGTCTGCAGATGTGAAAAATTCCATTCGAATTATAATTTTGGAGCGAAGATAGAAGGAAATCGTTTACACCACAGTAATATGTTTTACTTGCTTTTTAGTTTCAAGTTTTTAATAAAATTAACAAACCGCAAACCGAAAAAACTGAGAGGTGTTTTATATTCAAATTTTTGTGTTATGGTATTACCACCACAACAAAAATCAGAATAAATTAAATTTTTAAAAAAATTCATAAAAATTCAAGGTTAAAAAATTCCTTTTAAAATTTTTGCTTTTTTGGGTTTTTTTTTTTTGTTTTTATACTCTACACGATTTGTGGTACAGAGTCTATTAAGTTTGCGCGGACGCATGTAACGTACAGAAGGGCCTAAGACTGACCCACCTTTCATTATACCAATCGACGTACAATCATTTTCTGAATCGGTCTAAGCATGTCGCTTCTTCATGGAAAGTGTGCCTCTGCATGAAAATATTGTGCCACTATTGGTGTGTTATTACATGTGAATAATTGTACTAGGCGAAGCGGTTAGCGTATTGAAAGGTCGACTTTGCCCGACTGTAACGCTTTTACTTATTTTTTCTTTTCAGTTTTTTGTTTTTTTTAATTTTATGCGCCAAATGAAATCAAAATTTCAAAAAATTATTTTAAAAAAAGTTTATTACATTGCACTGTGTTGTTTGGGTAATATTTTTAAATCAATTACCGCAGTACATATAAGCACGATCGCTTAATTTGTTATGCAACAAAACATCTTGTCGCGGATTAACTATTTAGAGCAAGTTGTAATCGCGCTTAAAAGTTTTCTAAAAGATGGGAATATAACTGAAGACTTGTGTGCTATAAGATGTATATTTGGAAATCATCAAAACCAAATGAGATTTCTAAGGGCAACTCCAAAGCCATTTTCGTATTTTAAATGTGACGTTTTCAGCTCACAAGCCACACCGAAAAGTTGTATTCATGCCCGCGAAAGTTCTTTCTTTACATCAAAGGGACAATGATCCTTACGAACGAAGCCATTCATCCAAACATGAGCTTCACCTAATAAGCATGACACGTGGGCCAAGCAGATGCATTGTTTTTGCAATAAATTTAAACAATTTCTGTATGCTGTAAAGCTGTGTATTTTTTCATAGTGATTGGACAAACAATACTAAGCGCAAAGGTCAATTTTGGCGGTAATCTGAAGAAGACACACATGGAGGTTGCGGCGTTTTCGAAAAGAAGCTACCTGTTTGGTCACCTTGTATATTGCTTTATGCAGGTCCGTGCAACTGGATGAATGATTTAATTTGTAATTATGACTGTTTTCGTTGAGTAGATCATTCCTGTAGTCCATTACCTTTCAGAAAAGACTATTGTTCCATTATTCAGCTTACACTCTGCTATGTGGATACTTTGTTACTCCGCTAGCTTCTTTAAGTGGGATGATTTAATTTGCCATTTCTTATTTGGTATGTTTTCAGCAATAAGGCCAATTATTAGAATGGTTTCTAGCTTCATTACTTGGCAGTTTTCAAGCCCGCATTATCCCAACTAGTTTGCTTACTCAAACTGGAAAATTATTATTTATAACATTTTCATTGATAACACCAGTTTATCACG
Organism: Glossina morsitans morsitans; assembly: GCA_001077435.1. Classification (NCBI taxonomy): domain Eukaryota; kingdom Metazoa; phylum Arthropoda; class Insecta; order Diptera; family Glossinidae; genus Glossina; species Glossina morsitans. The sequence goes on along the minus strand of CCAG010022043.1, from coordinate 21,816 downwards.
GTTAATAAATAATGTTAAAATTTTTTTTTTTTGTATAACCAATCACTTCGCGGTTTACGCCTAACAGTGGGACAGTGGGACAGGGAGCGGTTGCAACCTGTGCCAGATCGGTATGTGTTATGCTTGACTTTCACTGTTGCTACGACCAAAGATCAATCACGATTAAAATATAGTGCACCCCAATTGGAAATTAAAGCCAGATATTCCAAAAAGAAGCCTCTCTTTCTCTGAGACCTATTCTAAGCATGATTTTCGTGTTCTTAGTTCGTTTTGAAAACCACATTTTATCACTGACAACAGTTTTCTATAGCGAAGGAATAATATATACTCCAAGAGTGCGGTCCTTAATCACTCAGCTGCATTACTACTTACTTGCTTCTGCTGATTCTAAGGAGCTTGGTTCTTCAATTCAAACTACTTTCGTCATAGCGGTTGTTATTGATGACAACAATTTCGTGTGGCTTAAAATAGTGCCCATCCCTTTGGCCTGTAATTCGAATATTTTTATAGGCTTAGAATCACGATGGACTCTTTAACTCTTCAGAGCGAAGAATATTGCACAAGAAATGATTCTATGAACAGGTGCATTTTGTCTTACACTCAACTATCCTGTTAAACGCTGTCTCTTCTTATGCCCTTTCAATCAAGTCATGGCGGGCTTAACAGTTCCATACCCAGAGACTGAGTTATGAAGAGCTTCGAAACAAGCGGACTGCAGCCTGTTCACAGTTTACTTTAGAGGCTTTTAAGAACTTTTCGAAATAATTTGCAAACTAATTTTTTGATTCGATTAGTCATAAAGAAAAAATTCTGAAATTTTTAATATATTTTTCTTCAAGATTTATCTATGATTCATCGTTATTTCCAAATAACTATTCAATAACATCTCCGATACGCGTTATTAACATAAATATTAATAATAACAAATAAGCGATGCCTTGAGGTAAATCTGGAATATCCACCACGTCTAGCAAATGCATATTTAAGAAAGATGTGTAAAGGTATTAGTTGTTTGCCAATGTGCTAAGTTTTTTGTTTGCAACTATGTTCATGTAAACACTTTGAAGGATAACCAACCCTTTGGAATAATATACGATAAATGTTTTGAAATATTTTTTTTTTTTTTAATTGTCCCATTTACAGTATTGCATACGTGTTTGCATACTTTTTAACTTGGTAAACTCAAAACTGCAAAAATAACCATTTATCCGAACTTTTGATACTCTCAAGTAGCAAATGGTGAATGGATGGGTGGTCCTACATAATGGTGAAGAGTATTTATTTGCAAAGGATTGATTGTATTAAGTTATATGTCCGTCTGTCGGTCTTTCATCCATTTCCAAAAAGTAGCACAAATTTGTCTGTCTCCGATGGAGATTTCCGAGTGCGTTACAAACGCAATGACAAAACGGTAGTATACTCTCTTCTCTCGTTCAACTGTTGAGGTAATACAAATAATAAAAAAATGGAGAAAAAAATGTAAAAAAACCCAATAGCCTTGAATATATATATGGTATATTCATTTCTTCCACTTTGTTTGGTTTATTATTAAATTATTATTAATTTTGATAAATCAATGAAATTGAAATTTTTTTTTTTTTTTTTTTTTTTTTTTTTTATAAAATATATATCTCTTTACAAACTATTAAGTTTTGAAAACATAATAAGTTATCGACATAAATTGGTCGTGTGTCATCATCTGTGACATAATTTTCCAGACAAAAAATCTGGTTTTTAAGAAATGAAAAAGCAAAAGGCAAACAATAGGCACATATGCCTACGACTTTGAGTGACTTTGAAAAGGCAAATATGTAAAACAAAAAAAAAAGAAAAACGATTGCAGCACTCATAACCGCATTTAGTGCATAATTGTCTTTAAAAATTGTAGGCTTTAAATGCGCAGAATAAACACACACACTAAACCACGAAACACTTTGTAAATGCCTGGCGTTGTTATCGAACCTCCCAATTCTTTGGTCTTGTTGGCAATTTTTTACAACACGTTTGGCACTCGGCACACACATGACGTCTGCGTGTTTACATTAATGAAAGAAAATTACTTTATCGCAGTTGTGCGCAAGCAACACGAAGCAATTAGTTTTTATTATTTACACAAAAATTTTTTAAGCATGAATTGCATATCAGCTCAATTTTCGAAAAATTCATATAGATATTTACTTTACATAAACACCCATATATAAATATAGGTGGGTATGCATTTTCTATTTTGTTTTATCGCACCAGTTAACACGAGCTCTCAGTTTTATTTAACAAGTTTCCTTCCCCATTATTATATCTTCAAATTATATTCTTTATCAACCTGAGTAAATATATAATCGCTTTGGTCAGGTCCGTCGTTTTAATTCGCAATTATCTCGTCGCTGTTTAGAAAACCACAGTTGATGCGAAATTGTTTGCTATTATCATTGCCGCGTTAATATCGAAAACAAGGAAACTGGACCTAGTCATTGTTCCATATTTTATATCTTACTCCACTTGTGGTGTGGTTTGGATTGGACCACTTTTTCGAACACTTCCCGTATAATGCCTTGATTTGAAGAGTCGTTATATGAATAACTCTAGGGTGATGTAGGGTAATTAACGGTGAACCGTTATCCTCTATAGCGTTTTTACTTGTTCAACTTTTTAAATTGTACAGATATTAGTTTAAGCCCTCAGTGAGTGGGGGAGAGAGAGAAAGAGAGAATGAAGGGGGGAGAGTGGAACCAATTTTTAATGAAGGGTAAGCCAGTGACTTAGGGATTGACCCCCAGGTTTGTGGGTATGGTGGTTATCGGGCAGGAGTTTAGCTAGGAAAGGGGAAAGAGGGGAGTAATGTTTGTATACATTCAACGTGAAAGTGATACACAAAGGTAATAATGAGATAATCAAATATCTGGCACCAGACAAGACTTGGTCCAATTCAGGCATAATTTCTTTCCCTTTGTTTTTCTAAACTGTAAATTAACCGTTTTTATGAGATTTGATGGCTTATGGTTTCCGTTATGTATATATAAAATATAAAAGATAATATAAACGAAATAACGGTGCAGAGAAAAATGTTTGTAAACGGGTCCTAACTAAAATTATTCTCTGTTTTTTCTTATTTTTAATACGACCCATCACTTACAATATGTCTCTTGTTCGCGCAAAACGGTGACGGTCAGAAAGAACGGAGAAACTATGAAAAGAGTAAGGGAGATGGCGGCAGCAACTGGACAGTGTGTATGTCCAATCGGTAAAGGTTATTCCTTCATGCTTATAATACGTAAGAAATCCGCATTAGAAAACCCATAAGTTGTACCTATTCTGATTTAGCGCATAACCATGAACCGCTTTATTGCTGCCACTCCATTTGTTCTTTGTTGGGCACAAGTGCAAAAGTACAAAGATGCAGGTAAAAAACTGGCAAGTATAAATATAGTAAAACCGTCAAAGGGGGCGCAATACATCTGTAAATGCCGAGCAGCAAAAATTTATGCAATGCTTGCTAGGAATGCGCTACCATTGCGTTAGCATTTAATGGTTTGATGGAAAAGAGATTATAATTGTCCAACATACCAGGCTTCATTAGGAAAGGAAAAAGGATTTTAGGATTTAGCTTTACATGATCTGACGATGCCGAACCCAATATGAGCAATGAAAGCATTCAAACTTTCCATTAGTGCAGATGGTTAAAAACAACCTCTTCAATTCTTTGAGACAATAGCTCTAGTTCTTGACAGCCCAAGTCCAGGTCTATTTATTGTCAATTATAGCGTTTTTTAAGTCTTTGATGAAGTTGTGATGATCTACATTGGGCCGACATTTTATTTTCACACCAACATCACTTAGTTCATCCGCGAAGAGCATGTCGAAACAACTAAATATCTGACCAAGCAACTGCCCAAGTTCTGCAAAAAGTCTTTACTCTGTGTTCATACACTTGCTTACTCCTGTACAGAAGTGAGCTTATAAAATATTTTTGATAAATGGTTGATGCGGAATTTCAATCATAATGGATCTACGTCATTTTTCATGGCACTTTTCTACACGAAATTCCAAGCGATAATGATCATACATACCGAGCATAGAAAATCAATACACCAAATAAACTAAATGATACAACTTGTATGTCTATCTCTTTTCGTATGAAAAATAACTATGAAAACGAAAGAAGATTATATTTGACTTAATAGATTTGTATTGAAATCCGGTTGAGGTTTTGCTGTTTTAACACTGAAATTATTGAAAAATTTTGTGTAAACATTGCTTGAATATTGGTGAGTGTTGCGACTATTGTTGTTGGCGTTATCGTTATTGTTGTTAGTGCTACTACTACGGCCTGAAGGTCGTTAGCAGTAACAACTTTAGCCAGCCGAGCAAGTTACTTAAAATTTGTGACGTAGTTTTACAATCTGCATATTTATGAAGATTCATTCAAACAATTCAAATACCAAACAGCAAAGCAAAAGCAGCTTTTTTCACTCTCTGTGAAACTTTATTTGCCAACACGCAAACGCTCTCCTTTGTAAGAGTTATACAATAAACAAGTAAGAAAACGATAGCTATTCGAAAACGAATCTCGGATACCCGTCAATTTCAAAATATATGAGAGAATTTTTAACGATAACGAGTACAGAGCTTGGTTGTAGAGTTCCCTTGCCGTTTATGACTTACACATTTAAGGCGAAATTTTTAGATTTTCAAAATACTACTGTGTTCAAACGGTAAGACAAAAGTCAGTTTACTTTTGTCTTTTCAAAAGCGTTTCGTCGCTTTCAAAGTAATCCTCAAAGTCAAATAATATTTCTTGTTAAGAGTTTCGCCTGGCGGAAGGACTTCATAGTGCACTACAACACGATGGTCGAAGACAGCTGTTAACATCATCTTGATTTTTGAGTGACTTTGGCGCGGATCAATATTCAAATTCAGTTCTTTGGCTTTTAAAGGTAATAAGACACGCTTTTTTTTCGAACCCCCTATTTGTAGGACACTTTCAAATTTTATAATAGAAAGTGACTTAAGAGTGGTCTTCAAAATCTTTTGTCAAAAAGGATGCATCCACTCTCTATCTCCTTGTTGGAAGCGTTCTGGATGAGGGATCATGTTCAAAAAAATGATATATTATGTATGTATAAGCCTTTAAACGCTTAAAATTATCTAACAAAGGAATTATTCCATTTTTGTTTTTATTACTAAACACTTTGTTTCTCGTTTCTGAGTTCTAGCAAATGACTTTTCTAAACTTCCCGCATGATTATCTTGAAATGAGTTTTCGCTAAGACAAGGTGTTCTCCTTTTGAGGACGAAAATCGGCAATCGGTTAGGTCCCACACATGTCACAGGGTAATGCATAAACCACGGATAAACTAGAGATAAGGCAAACCGTAGAGGTAACTAACGCGCTCAAAATAACAGATATTCAGCTAAAAGAAGACACACTTTGTGCGAAGTCAGTTGTTTTGACTTCGAAGGAGTAAGATTAGCATTGGCAACACTAATTCGCGGGGAACTGAGTTACTAATTCTACTATTTCTATTGCCGTTTGCCAATTAGAGTGGGCGTGTTTAAAGTAACTCGTTTGAAAGAAGCATCGTAGGAGTCCCATTATAAAATATCCAACTCCCAACTACCTAAATTAAATAGAATCGTGGTCATAGTAAGAGAATCTAAACTCGTGATAATGAGAGCCGACAACTATGAAAGTAGAAAGGCACATAGAAGAGCTTCTCCGCTTGTCCGAATCGCCTCTGGTAACCCTTGGCGTGATGCGTGAGATCCCAGAAACAAATAAATGCTCTTGAAAGGACTGACGAACGTCGCAGAGTTAGCGCCCGGATTTGTTTCTTACACTTTGAAGAAATATGGAGGTCTACTATAACCTACAACGTTCCTCACATCTGCACTGACATATTTGCACTTTCATTTTTCATTAAGTGCCTTTAAAATCGATGTGAATCGCAATAAGAAAACAGAATGCTGTTGTTTTCAAAGCCGTGTTGTGTTGTGAGTCATAGAAGCCGTCATAATTTCATGAATAGCCCATTTTTGATTTTCTGAGAAATATAAAGAACAGGCGGACGCGTACGTTAGCGGAAAAACATGCAGATGAGTAGATTATTCTGGAAATGGTCATAGATCCACTCAGAATTACATGTTGACGAGAAATATGCCTACATTGCGTTGCACATCTCTGGATGTTACACACGATACTGTAAATCTAATAAACCGTCATCAGTCGACGAGAGTATAACAAAAGGTGAGACTTACATAAAAGGAGGGAAATCGTAAACAACAGAGAAATCATATTCGAATTACGAAATAATTCGTTCAAAATATGATCTTAGCGGAATGTGTTGTCTTTGTAGTGGACCCAAAGTAATTCGGTTATAAAAATACAGTTTTAGTAGATTTGTTTTTGGATGTTTCACTTTTTCAAAAGTCTATCAATTTCAAATGGATTTTCGCTAGACTGTGATGGCTTAAATAATACCTTTAAAAGCTACAGAAAACCATGCAGCGGAATGCGTCTGCTCATCTATTTATAGTGGGATTGCTACTATTTCGCTTTTTATCTTAAAAAATAAAATTAGAAGCTCCCACAAGGAGGGATAAAAACATGGAATACAGATGCCGGCGCGTCCACGCAGCATTAACTATCTTTTCAGAACAGAAGTAGGTAAGATTCACTTTTTGCCAAGTGTGTGAGTGCAGAAATCCCTAAGGGACTTTTTTAATAACCTAAAAGTTGGGTCAGTTAAACTTTCAGCTGAAAGGTAACTCATTTTAGATCGACCAACAAAAGAAAGTAGCTGATGAGAAGAACCATAAGATTAGCCAAATTATATAAACCAAAATCTTTCACAATAAACTAACTGGCAATTTCTGAAAGATATCGTGATGAAAAGTAAATAACTTAACTCCTACTTAAGATGGATCGGTTAAAAAATCTTTCTGTCTATAATACATTGTAATCTAAACTTTCAGCTAAAGTATTGCAAACGGTCGTAAGTCCCTACTAGTAATTAGTACTGTTAGGAAAAATGAACCTTTAACTTTTGGATTTGCTTAAGCATATGATTATACGGATAGCGGAGAATATTTCGTCGTCATTGTTTTTGTTGCCTTTTGATTATTATTTGAGAACTTGTAAGTAGATGACTGCTTGCACACCATTCAAAATTGTTGAGTGAGTGTTAAAGCCACGGTAAGTAGTGCAATTTTTGTGCAAAATGAAACATCGCATGTAAATAGCTCTGGTTTTTTCTCTATTTCTTATAATTAGTTGTATCAGTGTATATGCCTGCATCTTAAATTATCATTCAGACTGATCCCATTGCGCCTTATAAGTTATTTCCAATTTCAAGATTATATTCGGCTAACTGTAAAATCTATAGCATAACTTATTTGGTTAATCAGTAAATGAAAATGTTGCGTGCAAAGAAAAGATTTAAAGATTTTCAAAGGACTGCAACTGAAAGCCGGGACTATTTGGAGAATGTAATCACATAGTGCTTTGATGCTTAAGTTGAACATAGCGGGATACCTAAATAAAAAACATTTTTCCCAGATAACAAATAACGACTCAGGCAGGATTGAAAGGAAGCTGCTGTGATTAATGATTAAGAATACTTCAATTTCACGATAAATCAGTTCGTGAACTGTGGCGATATTAGCTGATAAGAGACTTATTTTTGATGAACTCTTCTCATAATCATTAACTACGTAGACTACGTAGACTACGTTCACTAAAATTGAACAATTTACTGGATTATTAAAACCTGAAGTAAGTGAATTTATTGTTGGGATAGTTTATGTGAAAAACTATAGAAAAACCATAATTTTTATGTCCATAAATTAAAATAAAGTAAAACTTTCCGGTTACGTAAACCTAAAAGAAATCAAATTTCGCAATAAAAGCATCAGACTACAGTGGGTTACGCTAAAACTGCTAGTCCAGATACTAAATTTAATTTTTACTCTTCAAGACTTCTTCAAGACTTCTGCACTACAAATTCAATTCATATCGCCTCGAAAGCCACGTCCAGCTGATTTAGCTCAATTCGATTTCTGATCATTCTCAAAATTGAAAAAAGCCTGCTCCACGAACATCGCTTTAATTTCATTAAAGACTTAAAGTTGACATAGGAAATGCACTTTTTTAAATAAAGCTTCGCAAAGTCGTCTCATTAGTTACAGAAAACTTTAACATGAAACATTGATCCTAGTCAGGGTACCATTTTACCAACCTATGAAAAAAGCCTATTCACCATCTTTGACATGATGTTATTTAGCCTATCATATATTTACTATCATTTGCTCATAGGTGTCGGGTTTTCTTAAAGGCCGCTTACAATGAATTCATATACATACGCTATACTTTTTTTGCATTGATTTTCGGTCTGAGAAGTATTTACCATAAACTCTCTATTTTAATGATAAGTAATAAGGCCATAAACGAAGACACTTGTATCGATTGAAAATTTGCATATTACTCTCTCTCTCTCTAAAGGATATTTTAGGTTAAGTTAAAAGATGAAATGATCAAGAAACACATATCTCGATGTCCCGAATTTTTCCAATTAACACTTTACGTGTTTATTTTATTAATTAACATCTAAATAATTGTCTTCTTCTTATCTTATTTAAAGTGCAAGTTTCACAAGCTCTCGATTACATAATCGCTGAAGACTGATTTCATTGCTTTCCCTTTACTTTAAAGTAAACTAATTGAGGTTACGCTTGCACAGATAAGGCATTAAAAATGATTTATTTGTGTAAAATTTTGGGAATTTTGCCCAACAACTTTATGTGTTTTTAATGTGTTTGCGGAAATTTCACAAAAAAATCTTACTTGGATACAATTTCTCCGGGAAATCGCATAAGTCATAATATTTAAAAATATATTTTACAGCTTAATCGCTAACTAAATCAAATGTAGAAATTAATGATTTCATTATACCTTACAATGCAATTTTTATTCAGTTAAGCGACCAACTTGCTAAACGATAAACTGATTAATAGCCGGTCTTGTATATTATCTGATAACTAAGATTTCCACGTTACACAAAATAATAGGTGTTTATTTAATTACAAAAGTGATGAATAATATTTCACGTTTTTTTAGTTTTTTTCCCCCCTTTTTTTTAATAACCGTTAAAGCGCAACAACAATGCATAACAGCCATTTACTATATAAATATCACTGCATAATCATTTAACCCCACGTTTTCGTTTTGTTTTCTGTTTTCTGTTTTTTGTTTTTTGTTTTTTGTGTTGAATAGAAAAGAGAAATAAATATTTATTTGTTTATTAAATATTGGCTAAAGTTAGTGGATTTATGCATAATTTCTGCTATTGAGGTACACAAGATCATATTTGTCATACCAATGGTTATATCAACAGTAAATCAACTAATTAAATAAGTTATGAGGTACCGATGAAAAGCAGAAGATTTATAAACAATGAACACGTGTTGAATGCAAGCTTATAAGAAAGACACAATTTGTTTAAGCTTAGTGCTAAAAGAGTTTCAGTGTAAAAATATCTAATAAATTCCAGAGAAATAATTTCCATAAGACGATGACAACGCTATAGAATCGTTACAAAGTTGATAAGAATCTACTAACAAAAAAACCTACTCATCTTTAAGTAAACTTTCGATGATCATCAAGTTAAGCACTTGCTTGCAATGTGTTCAAGTGAAAAATAAGCATTTGACGATTATTGCGAAATTATTGGTAGATTAATGAAAACTCGATGTTGTTTCACCGATGCAAGCCCATCAGGGCTGAAATAAGTTCATTTGGATTTTTAATATCTTACGCAAGTATACGCATCTTGCATGTAGGGTATTTGAATGTTTGTTACTAAGCATTATGAGCGGGCTAGGAAAGTCGAACCTTTTCTTTAGTGACTGTTTCAAAAAAAATTTGACTCGTGCCTTGTCGTTCAATTAACAAAACAAGTTGTATTAAAATTAAGAGATTTTTTTTTCTTAATATTTTTTATTACGTGTTTTTTCAATTGAACATTTATTTAGTATCTTAAAACGGTAGGAAACACATTCATGATATCGATAACGCCAATGTTTCACCTAATCTATTGCAGCCTTTGCAAACGATACGACGTAAGTGTCTTATTTATATTTATTGTTTACTTCAAATTTATTGCTATATAAATACATTTGTAAAATGTTATTGTTTTTATTTTTTATTTGCCATTTTAATGTTTGCAAAAAAAAAAAAAAAACATGTTATTTGCATAATTTTACACCCGTCGTCCAAAGATTGTCATTGTATTTATACAACCAAAAATATGCATTAGGCACTCTATGATTCCAAGAGCTGATTGAGCATTGATTCTGTTCCATGGTCATCCCTAGATCATACATTAACCGGATGAGCTGAACTCGGAAGTCTTTTCTGTTGGAACATAGCTACATTTAAAGCATCAATGTTTGGAAAGTCTACGATCGAAAAAAGTCAGCTAACATATATGCATATATCTATATAAAAGTTGGACGACGTTGACAGGGTTAGAATACCTTAAGAAACAGCTGAAGATTCCCTTTACTATATAAAAACCCATCCCAAGACAACACAATGCATGCAACAGGCCGACATAAATATTGTTTCTAGAGGCCTAGGCGGCCTCTGTTGTCTGTTAGAACGTGTCCTCGAGAGGCTTGGTAACTTAATATTTATTCATATTATCAGATAATGTATTTGTACAAAATTTGAAATCGATATTGCTAGGGTTAGAATACCTCAAGAAATCAACTGAAGATTCACTTTACTACGAAAACAACATTTGCCAAAATCACTATCAAGACACTACAACGCATGCAAGAGACAGTCATAAATGTTGCTTGTAGAGGTCTAGTTGGCCGTTTGGTTCTCGAAAGGCTTTGTACCTTAACATTTATGTATAATTATCAGTTACCTTAAGAAAACAACTGAAAATTCCCTCTACTACGAAAACACCTTTTACTCTCAAGACACCACAGGGCAAGCAACGGTCATGAAACCTTGTTTCTGGAGACAAAGGCATCCCTTGGTCTGTCGCTGCTTGGCTCTTCAAAGGCTTTGCAAGTTGATATTTATCTCTTCGGATTTCTAAAATAAAAATTACCTCATTTTTGTGTGTAGAAGGAACTTTTTCTTACTACCTTTACAAAACCTATAGAACCCGCAAGCGATTTCTGTTCACTTAACTTCTGCTCGCTCGTGGCCCATATTTTGAGCAACATATTACGGGTAGGACGATGATCAATTTAATATATCCCTCTTATGAATCGGACCTGCCGCCGTTTGTTAAGCCCATTGCAGAAGAACCTTATATCGAAACCCCATTTATGTTTCTGTAACAATTTCATTATTTTTAGTCGGCAAACTTAATTTATTTTTTTGTTAGCAAAATTTGATTTTTTTTAAAAATTTGACATAGTTAAGAGTTTTTACTGCATATGATGCTTTAGCAACTTAAGTAATTATATGCAAAGCTAAATATTACACAACTACAAATGCATTTTTTTATTTATATAGATAGCATGGGTATTGTGTGCACAACATATGCTATTTATAACTTTGAGTGTGCAAGTCTATGAAACGAGGTAAAAAAAAGATTTTTACAACGAAAATTCATTTTTCGTTTCTTACATTGTTGACGAAGTTAACTGGTCATGCATAAAATATCCACATTTTATGGTTTTCGATAATTATGTTAACGATTATTAGGATGATTATGTTAATCTTAGTCCGAAAAGTGAGAAAAGAACAAGTAAAAACATTACAGTCATGGTGTAGTCGCGCCAAACATTACACCACTTCGTCCAAAATTGTTTTTCATTTATTTTCACTATAAAATACTAAGAATTATACCACGCAGAAGACATACTTTTCACGCAACCCTTTATATGAAGAGCAGGAGATCCAAAACATGAACTGATGTGGTACTGATTTAGTAAAATTAACTTTCTTATCGAAGACCTTATTATTCTTTATCTCTTTCGTGTGCCATAATGTTAGGCTTTGTTGCCACAAAAAGGGTTAATTTTCAGGTGAACCGTTACGGAGGATGGGATCTTAAAAACAGACATATATGATCCAAGTTAACTTCTAGGTCAAGTTAATATTATAGAATAATTTTCAGCATAAAATATTAACGATTGGATTTAGGTGCTGTATAGTCCTTTTTAATGAATGGTTTTCCAAGGACGATTATTATAACAAGGTACTATCGTTCTACGATATTTCTCGAGAAATATAAAAAGTTACAAAGAGTTGGAAATGTATGACATACAACGGACTGTCTTGTATGACCCTTTAGAGCGAAAGGTGTTCACGTGCAGTTATTTTACACCGATTTGTCTCGACAAATATTAACCATTTCAAGATGTTCTACATGTAGCGACTGTTTTCTTTTTAAATCGGGCACGAAAATGGTTGGACTGCATCGACAGGTAATGAAGACTCTATAAAAAGTCTCTTCGAATCTCAACATTGTGCGAGGTATGGGAGTAAATCTCAGCAGTATTGGGTATTATTTTCCTTTCACTATTTTTACATAGGATCAATGTTTTCCGACTATTGTTTTATTAGTAGTCAGAATGCTCAATAATTGAAGATTAAATGTGCTTTAGCTAAACAATCTGTCTGCACTCTGAGTAAAAAGCAAGTTGTGAAGACAAAAATATAACTATTTTCCTTTAGGAAGCTACGATTACAATTACTGGACCTACTCAGGCAAAGTTTTCACAAGTTAATCTTATGACGACGAAACCACTACTCGCTACCAAGAGAGAGTTTCGAGACATAAGCTAGCATAGTGAGTGGTGGGCTTACCTCTACACCAACGATAATTAAACGCTTAAGTATATAGTGGAGGTAAGTAAGTATTATTATATAAACACGATGTTTACGCGATTAATTCTAATGTATTGAAAACCTGAAATATGTGCTTAAGACTGACTTGAGCGGCCAGTTTAGTGAGCATAGGTTAGGCGCGTATTTTCAGTCAATAATGCAAACATGTTTTAAAATATTTTTTTTTCTTTTTTTTTAAAGTAATAACACAATGCGAGCGTTGAAGTAAACGTTTGTAATAATGCGGAAGTTGATCTGGCCTTAAACTAGTTCAGAATATTGTCTATACGTACACACATGGCATATTGTGTGGTGGCTTTATATCTTAAGCAGTCGGTAACCGAAAATCACTAGTATTTGCACAAAATTACTTGTACAAGAAGCAAAAATGATTGGTGTTAATAAAGTTAGTTGGAAACATAAATTAACTTTAAATCTATGTGTTATTTCCATTTCAAGTTATTATTTAAAGTAACTTATTACCGCAATAAATGGCAGTAAAAATAGATATTAAGATGTTTGGTCTTACGCAGATTTTTGTTTTGCTTTAAGAAATCTTTTAAGTGAAACACATTTTACAAAAACCGGAAGTTTTATCAAAAGTAATGAGAAAGTTGTTAAAGTTGGCCTTGAACACACCTTCGTGGATACCGATCACATTAAACAAATGCGTAAGATTTTCAAAGTAGTTTTTCAAAGGTGTTCGCGCAACTTTTGGTCTACCGAGCTTACTTTTGTATTGAACTTAGGTTGGATCTAGGAGATATTGGCATTAAGATTTCCATTACTTCTTTCTAAAAGTTCTAGACCACAGTCTTCTCTCTCTCATAGCAGGCGATCATCAAATTTGCGAACCAATCACTCTTCCTACCAAGTGCTAGGCTTGCGTTTACAGTTGCTTGCACGTTCAAATGTGTCCCTTACTGGGGGCATGATTGAAGAGTGATCATCTTCATTGCATCGAGCCTTTACAAGAATTTTTGCGAGGTTTTGTCTTGGGGTACTGTAGCATAGCTTATTTGTGGCCTTAAGCCTTCTTTCTCAACTTTCGGCGACGATAAACATATCAACAAGAGGGAACGTGCGAGCGGATAGACAAAAAAAAATTTAATTAATCCATGAGAGTATGCCTTGCTGAATAAATTCACTCTGCATCACCAAATTATCATTTTTTGTTGGAGTCCGTTCGCGCAATTCCCTCGACTGTTTATATACTTTAAAAGGGTGAATGATGTGATCTCATGTGCAATGAAGACCAGTGATTACAGAAGCTTAAGAGGCATATGCTGTCGCTTCTCTGAAAACTCGCTCGAGTTGGGCAGAAAAATGAGAAGTGTTGACTCACAGTAATGTCCCGGATTTTTAACTCCAATAAAATGTATAAGAATTGCCGTTTTTTGTTAATTACGTTACCGAACGGACAGCTGCTGTTTTTGGACAAAATGCTGAACTCTGTTCTCTCGGAACATCTCGTTATATGTCGTCAATTCACTGAAATATATTCAAGTCTAGTAAACGCCTTTTGATGTTTTCGATGTTCTTTATCAAACTTGCCCTACACAAGTTACACAAAAATTTATGCGTCAAGTTTTAAATTTTGTTGTTCAATTATTAATAATTCTCTCAATACTGTAGTCAAAGCAATGGAGTGCAAAGCCAATTTGCAAATTGTGAACTGTGCAAATGTTAGTTGGTCGAAGAGGACCCTTTTTCAAATAAGTTTCACGATTCTAGAAGAACCATTTGGTAGCATTGGATTTTTTGATTTTTTAAGGTCCTTTCATATGTTTGGTGTAATTCGTTTACGTGAGCTGGAGGACTGAAGCAAAAATTTATGCGTGAAATAGATAAGAAAGGCAGACATTTAGATGAAAAGACACAAGAAAGAGACGATCTAACCACTAAATATATGCTTAGACTCTCTTATGGCGTTAAAAGATATATGTTCTATGTGATCCTCCTTCACTCCTTTTTGTTGACAGTGGCAAAGGAAAAGAAATTATGACTTTATTTTACATGGGATGCCTTTAAGAAATCAACCACTTTTTAAGTGAAATGACTTGTACTTGCCTGAGGGAAAGTGCACTCGAAGCTCACCTATAGGCGATGTGTATCGATACTTTACATTGCTGCTTTTTTCTTGTTTACTATAATTAATAATAAATGTACGCTTGCATATTCAACATGCATACCGGTTTCGATTTACGCTTGTCTGCTTGCTGTACAGCGAGGTGTGTCGATCATAATATATTGACATAAATTTTTTATTTGCAAAATTTTGTTTTTCATACAAACATATTTTAAAGTGACACTGTTAACGACATGTTTTAATGGCCCTAATGTTTCAGTTAACGTTCGCACACTTACTGCCTATGTTTGCGAATGTGTTACAAAGACAACGCAGTTTGTAATTCAAAATATTTCTATATATGCACTATCGAAGGACAGGGGATACACTAATTGTGTCATTCATTCGGTTTGAGAAATTTTATATTTATTGATAAAGTATGTTTGTGTAACTGGGCCAAGTGGGATTTTAAATTATCTTAACCTTATCTGAGTGAGATAGAAAAGAGAGTTGATCCACTCCTGATGTTAATAAAAACGCAGAGAGAACTTATAATACAATTGGAACGTTTGTACTTCTTTGTTGAGAAGATGGCAAGCCATTGCTATTTCAAAAAATCATGTTTGCAGCTTAATCCTTCTGAAAAAGGACTTCCCGAGAATGGCTCTGATCATATCGTTTTTAATATTTAAAAAAAAAAACATTTTTTCTTTTCTTAATCCTTGAATGGATTTTTAATAACTCCATGCAGTATTATTATCTTTTCTTCCTTCCAACAAAAAATTTTTTAATATTTTCTTTAATATGATCAACTAACCAGGCGATATACCTTATTCGCGTGCACGGTGACTGTCAGCAAGAAGTAAGGAACGACAAAGATATAGGAAGAAGGCTGCAGCCTACTGGACTAACATTGACTTATTCGTCGGGATGCTTAAATTTTTGTTTGCTGTAGTAAGTAAATACAAAAAGAAATTTATGCGTGTGTGTGTGCTTGCGCGTAAACGATCTTCAATGAAGAACATATATCCTAATTTTCAATTTTTCAATTCAACCGATATCACGGACATAGAGACGAATAGTGTTAAATCAATATCTTGACTTTCTGAGTGTTATTATGCTGATGCGTAATAATTTATTATATGAAATAAATTTATTTCTTAAATAACATCATTAAAAAACAGTATATAGTGAATTTTTCCGAATCGTTATATTATGCAACGCTGGCTTTCCTTTCCGTCAGTTCATATCAAATGAATTAATTTAATGTTTAAACTACAAAATACATATGGAACAGTTTTTCAATGAATTCATAAATTAACGAGCCGTGAAGATCAGCTCTCAAATGATGGGAGTGAAAATATTTTTCATTAAATCTAGTTTTTTGTCGTCAATGCGAAATAACACGAATACAGTGGAAAAGACAAATGAACAACGTAACCATGTATAACATGATTAGTGTTTGCTAACATTAGCTTTCAGTTTCAATTACGAAATCGAAAGTATTGGTAAAAAAGGTATCGCTTATATGAATATTTACCTAGTTGTACTTGCACATACATACGCGTTTGTTGACATTGTGCCGTTTTTAATATATGAGCTTGGTTTCTTTATTTTTCTGTTATTCCCGCTAACAAACTCATTTAGTATGCATTGCAGACATAACGATGATTACTTATTTCTTTATTACGCTCGGCATGGGGTTATATTAGATTTGTCTAACGCTTTCAATATTAAGCAAAATCCCTATATATATATATATATATTCGATCACATATTTATCGAGTTAGTCACGTTGATCTATTTGCTCATCGACATTGTGGAGGGTTTCCACAGAAACATAATTCCTCCACAGCTTTTTCTTTACAATGCCGTCAAATGAAGTCTTTAGGAAATCATCTAAATCGCTTAATGATTTGTTTTACCAGTAACTATGGCTGACTTCTCATAATCTAATAGATTAGATCTTCGATAGATTAGTATTAAATATGTTAGGTTTAAAAACTTAAAGCTTTGCTCGCAATCACCAAAAGCTCTATACATAGATATGATAAAATTGATGTCATTATGCTATGAATAATGTCAAGTTTTCGTGGGCTTCTGTCAAGTTTATATCGTAACAGCTCTTTCAACTGATCGGGGTCATAAGACGCAACTCAAAGTTATTCACTTTCAAGTTTGCGCGGCCCGGTTCGAATCTACGATCGTTATAATGGTCATTCATCATATCGGTGAATCAGTATAAAAGAATAATTCAATATACTACGATATGCTTCGAAATTTTACATGCTTCTCATAACGTATCCTTACCATCAGAAGAGCGGAATCAGACAAGTGAGGGGAGTCTTATGGCCATAAATGAAAGAGTTGCAGATGATCCGAATTTCTCGTTCACCTGGATTTAAACCTGCTTATTAAGATGTGTTTGATATAGTCTTACAAAAACTTGATGAATTACTCCGCTCAACGATGGTTGACCTATGAGATACATAACTTAGTACAACACATTAAAATGTCCAGTTACTATTTTCGATCAACTTATCCACATTGGTTTAATATATCAAAATATTACCTTTCCTCGATTTTTTATGATGTATATCAAAACTCGTACCATCCCTTTGAAAACATAATAACTTTTTGAAAGTAAGCTAATGTAAGGCAAATGATTGCAAGAATGGTTAGATGTAATGTATTTTCAACACCATTTCTTCAAGAGATAAAATATGTCAATGGCAGAGTTCAAGAAACTATCTCCAAAACTAAAACCTTTAAGTGGACGGTTAACAGCTCGCTAGAGAACTATTACTGATGTGGAATTGCCTTTGACAGTGTGATCGAGCAGATCACTTTTGATCCAACTTTGCAACGTAAATGTTTTTCTTTCAAGCAAACTTTGAACTCGTAAGTAATAGTGATTTCAAAACACACATTAACGCTAATCAGATGGACGGATGGACGTATGAAAAACGGTTTCACTATTCACGTCGCAGAATGACAGATGACAAAAGTGCAAATCTTTAACAACAGACGTGCACAGTAAATTCCAATTTGAGGTCGGTCGCAGTTAGGGTTGAACCTGGGCTAAGCACAGCACAGCTTAATCCCTAGACTTCACGATAACACTATAGATTTCAACATATTCTTTTTAAGTGTTTAGAGATACAGAGAAAAAGAAGATATAATTTCTAATTTGGAAAATGGCTATAAGTGATATGTATTGCAATTTGATTCGTTGTAAAAACTGTACGTTGTACTTAAGAGCTGCTGTTTGCGATCGTTTTAATCGTTTATGTACCTGCATGTGTTTTGACCAGTGGCACCTATTGGCGAAAATGATCATGGTATCAATACACACAACACAACGGATAAATTGGATCGTGGTGACTTTTGCCTATACACTAAGTAACAGTTGTCCATTTAGTACTATTAAGTTATGCAGCGCATACAAACGGTAATCAAGGAACCCTCGAAATTTGCATTTTCGACATTCATATCTTTTGTTGAAATCTGCTGCCGAATCCTACTTAATTCGCTTATTGATTTGAATATTTTAAATGATCAAGTGGAAAAGATCAAAGAATTGAACTTCTTGCCAAAGAGTTTGTATCACCAACCATGATTGCTTTTTAAGAGACATTTGGGAACCGACCTAATATTGACATTCCTTGTAAAGATGAAAGTGCTCAAAACAGCCATGAGTTTCTGAACCAGATAAGTGTATACGCGGAAGGAGTAATGTTCAAAGGATATGTCGGGCGGGAAGGATATACCATTTGAGTGCCTTCAAGTGATATCTGACTGGCACAGCAACATGTGATCGTTGCGGGTAAGATATCGTCCCAAGAACCCTAATATTGGTAATGTTTTGCATTGCAAATCCTTTTAAGTGTCCTTGTTATCTAATCTTCCAGCGGCTCTCCGTAGAGAAAACGCGATGTATCTGTTTCCATAATTCTTTTCAACATAATGTATAGAGAAACATGGGATGATGCTGCAAATAGTATGCATAATCCAAGCGGTGAAAGCGGCTTAAGGTCAATAAAGGAAAGCCTAGAGCTTTAATGGTCCAAACTCACAGGAATGAAAAAGCTGAAGCGAGCGGCATCTCTGCCCGTCTTGAGTTTCCTAGTAGCTGTAGTTGAGTCTAAGGCGTTGGTTGACGCGAGCCAACACAGATGGCAGGCAATAATCCATAGCGAAGGAGCTTGCCGGTTATCGTTGCTTATTTAGGACGTGCAAATGGGCAGGTGAAGCCAAATTTCTACATATGCTCACGTAAAACGACCAGGCGCTAGTCCTAACCATCAATCGTTTTTCTTTCTAACTAAAGGTTTCTGTTGTTGGAATATTATCTGTTTCCATTCCACAAGATATTAATTAATCTCAATATGACATTAAGATGAGAGCTTGATCTCAAGCAAACAATTAATAGCTTCCTCTACAAGACTTTACTTAGGATGCTTTGCGTATACGAATACGTTATCCCACTTGGCGCATGACAAGCGGTTAGGAAATATTACTGAGGAATACCGCGCATATAAAAAAATATTTGCTTTTCAACACAAACCAAGGCATAAATATTCGGTGTAAGCCGTTTTTTGTATTTTAAGTTTTTTTTTGCTTTTTCAGATACAAGGTCACTTTCGCAGATAACGTGACCAAACCAGTATTTACGATTATTAAAGACTAACCAGACTGACGACGGGCAATAAATATATGATTATATGAATATTAAAATATTGAAATAAGTGAATTCTGGACAAAAGAAAAGTAATTTATGAAGAATTTTGAAGCAATGTTTCTTCTTTTTTTTTTTGATTTGTGTTTTGTTTTTTAATTTTCTGTTTTGTTTTATAAACAAACTGATTACATAAGTGTGTTTACTGCTAATGCATTTGAATTTAGAAAAGATTTCCTAGAGAATCTAACATCGTTGCGCCTGACTTATGCAAACTAAGTTAACAATTAGGTGAAGTGGTGGGAGTGTTTAAACTTATACTGCTTTAAGCGAACTCTCCTTCGCTTATTCACTTGAATTACACTTCATGCACTTATTCACTAACTGACGATTAACGTCATTGTGATTGGGCCATACTGTAAAAGTGTGTCTAAATAACATGAATAAATTTAACGCCTCTTGCCGTTAACAAAGCTTTATACGGCTTATTTCTTACTTTGGCCCAACAACAACAATAAATAACAACATTAAAGCATGGATATTACTGCAACGTAGTATAGTTTTAGCAACGAAACTGAAAATATTAACAACAACAACAGAAGAAGAAGAAGAAAACGAAACAAAAAATAAGAAAAAAAATCATAATAAATAAATAAAATAGTAACAAATAATAAATAGTGTAAAATAAAGTAAAAGTAATGATGGGGTAATTTTCTTGTTTGCCAGCCATGTGCTTTTTCAACATTCTTCTTCGTCGACTATTACGGTTTATTAAAGCAGGTTTGCGAACGTTTCACTTTCCTATGGTCTGTCTATCTGTCTGCGTGATGACAGGAAAACCAATTCCTAGTCATAGTTTTTAAGTTTTATTTACTTTTCCATGATACACTTTTTCTTGTAGACACCAATGTACTGTATATTATATTGGTTACGCGGTATGTGGTAACAACTTTTTAATGATCATGTTCATTATCAGATTGTCTAGTTGGTTACCTATATCTTCATATATGTGCATACAAATGAAAATTGTATCAATTCCTACATTATAGTAAATGTTTAGTGGCTTTTTTCCTTTCTTGTATGCATGATTATGTAAATTTGTTTACTTACTATTTTTCTTTTGTGTTTGTTTTTTTTTAAACTAATTACTAAGTATTAGTTATAAAAGTTTTACACGATCAATGTTTTATTTAATGAACATCATTCCATAGTTTTGTGCCGTTGTATCAAATAAAATAACAAACAAATAGAGTAGTAAAGGCAAGGCCCTGACAATAGACGGGGAAGAGGACGAGAACTTATTCTTGTTCTTAATAAGTCTTCTTCTCTTTAACAGTAAAAACTTGAAAAGTAAAGGTTCAAGTCTATTCGGCTGATAGCCCATAGGTAAGCTGTCCAACTCTTAATCAGCCGCGACAGACCATAAATTGTACTTTACTAATACTATACCTATGCCTTTCGTGTCGTCGTTACAAGTAAAAGGATCGATTTCGGACTGGTTTTTTGCATTTTTTTGATTCTGTACAGTATTCAGTTCGTATGATAATAGGGAGCTTTTTTTGTAGACACGCGCACATTTCAGCATCTGCGGAGCCGATTTTCATATGTACATAAATTGCACTTTACCTTTACCTCGAGTAACGTATGTTTTTACCGAACGTGAACGTCTTTTCTGCTCATTTTTTTGCATTATTTTCTTTTGCAGAATCTGACTGGCGTATGTCTCTGTTTTAAAATTTCGATTACGAAATTCTATGAAAAAATTACAATTTTCAAAATTTCTCGCCGAAAACTACTCACTATCACTATTTCGAGATACTAAATTGTTGTGAAAAATGGTCCTACTGTTGGAACTCACTCATACATAAGTATAAAAGTAAGCACTTATATGATTAAAATCGATCCCTACTTTGACTTAATGGTTAACTATAACAAATTTAAATCAGTTAAGTCAATTTCTTGCATTCTACCGCACCCAAGCCTCCCCATGATGTGGCAACCTTTTTATAACAACAAAGTCCATTTTTACTCCGTTTTACTTACCGTTTTTTTATGATTGGTTAAGTTGAGTGCTTTACTTGAGCATAACAGATCGTACGATATGAGCAAGGGATGATTCTATTTCGATATTATGGTATAAGCTTCGAAACAGAATTCAATCAATCGGCAATGACGGAAGCAGTAGAATTCTGTTTTCTTCTTCTGTTCCTGGCAGCTGTAATC
>CCAG010022042.1:0-13302 GCA_001077435.1 Glossina morsitans morsitans | reverse complement strand
AGGAAATTCCAAAATATTATCATCAAAACTAAAAGTTCAGCCCCAAACGCTTTGCTGACAGATTATGCTGGCATTTCTTTTTCGAAAAGTTAAGCTTACCTGCTATTTTTCGCTCACGCATTTTACGCCATAACGCTTCAGCTTTACGTTTCGGCCAATTTTCGAATTTTTGCGAAAAGCTGCGAAAAAACTTGTACTCGCGTATCGTTACTGACATACGACGCTGCATTTTTGAATTGTTTTTCTTTTTTGTTTGCCTTTTCTTGATAAATAAATTAATTTTTCTAATAATTGATAAGAGAAGATACCGCTTTTCATTAAACATTAAAGCTAATGACAGTCAAGCATCTTCATACGTAGCATGTACTTAACGCTTTGCGTAGGCAAGCGGTTTTGTAAAAATTTTTAGTAAATTTTTGTTTTTTTTTTTTTAAAACAAATTTCTCTTTTTTAAGAATTATAATTGTTTATACATTTATTTCTCTTGCGTTTCCCAAAACCAAATTTATTACGTTTTGGTTAAACACACAAAAAAAAAAAAATTAAAATAAAAAATATTAATTCGCACGCACTTAATACTTAACACGGCCGTAAATGCGATAATAAATATGAAGACTGCCCAGGCACAACGCGGTTTGCGCCATACGCTCATTCATTCATTGCACGAGAATTGAGAATCTTTGCGATTGCATTGATTATACAGGTATTCGTGCTTGCGATTCGTATTGTTAATGGCTTACGCGAACGTAGTTAGGAAATTATTTACTGCACTTGTTTTACTTCCTCTTTACTGTATGTATGTTATATGCGATACACACGCATTAACATGAAGACGAAAGTAAACGTAAGCGACCGTCTGTTAAGAACGGAGCCTGCAACGGTACTAATGAATTTGCTAGATTTATACGGCAAAAAGTCCCGTATGCCGTGCAAATATGATTTAACAAAATGCTCGGCAAACAGCAACAACAGCAACAACAGCAACAATAACAACAACAACAACGACAACAACAGTGAGAAAGTTCAACAATAATCGAACATTGGCGTGAAAGCCAATGAAGAAGATGATGACGATGTCTATGACAATGATAATGATGATGATGACGATGATGATGATGACGATGATGATGACAATGCTTGGCATCACCACCGTCGATGTATACAAAAATGTAACAAGAATTCTGAATAAACACTTCTCTCGCAATTGCTTGCAATGATAGTGATAGTGAAAGCAATGATTGGTGATGACGAAACCGATAAAGACCGACAATGATTGCAACAAGGACAACTGAGCATATACTCAATTGAATTTTGTGTTGCAAAAACAAAAAACAAGCAAACAAGTCGTCAAATACTTTAATACATATACATACAGTAATACGACGTTGCGCGCCATTTAGCATTCGATTGTTTGGTGGTTGTGTCGCACAGCTTACATAAGGACGATATAGTCGTTTTAATTTATGGTTTATAGTAAACGACATTACGTGTTTATGTGGGGAAACCTCTTTGGCATTTATGTATGTAAACAATATTGTATGGGTGTGGGAAATATATAAAGTTCTACGATACGTATGATTGTTTAATAATTACACTATACATATATATAAATACACATATAACAATAGATGTATTTTATTATAGGCATGTGTATGTACATACTTAGCTTACCCACACACACACACACGGACACACACTCTTTGATGATGAAGTAGAATTACAGTGATGATAATGATGACGATGCCAAGGGCTATGATGACGATAATGATGACAAAGATGATAATAATGATAAAACATTCAATTAACTTCAGATATTTCAGACGTGGATCTGCGCAGTTAATAAAATAAACACAACAGTCTAAATTCCGTTGAACTAGTTTACTATGGTCAGCTTAGTGGGGACGATTAGTGGGAAGAGAATTCACAGCATCTATGCAAGCTATTATATGAAATTGTTAATCAACACATTTATAAACTGGGTTACCTAACACAGACAATAGCTGCAACACATTTAAATAGAGACTAAAAATGGCAGTAACAGATATGAATAGCTTATCAATAACAATGCAAGGATTCTGTATGAATAAGTGCAAGTGTGTAATAAAAGTTTTTCTTAGAGAAAGAAATAAGTTTCATTTTATTATAAGAACATTATGTAGGTCATGTTACTTACACATCGTATTTATCATTGAACACCACTAAGCTCTTCAGAGAAGTGTGCTCATCTTATTTATGAGTAATTCACCCTTATTTCTCCGCTATTAAATAGTTTTCTTCTTTAAAGCAACAAGTGGTTTGCAGAAAACATGGAGGACGAATGCATTACAGACAATAGCTTTACGGCGTATATTGTACATATATGTATATATCACTTCTAAATACTTCTATAAATGCATCTAAGCTTTCTTGATCGTTTTCTTCGATATTTTTATTATTTAAACTAAATGATGCTTTTAAACCATTATCAACGATATCGAAGGGCTAAGGTCAGTTCTCTTTTAGGGATCGCCCTATGTACGTTTAGATGAGAGATTAAGTTAGTTATAGTTTAGTTCTAGGTCAGTTAATAGTTGCCCTTTTAGTAAAAATAAGTTCGCCGATAATCAATTGATTTCGAATGGGATCAACAGATTTATGCCTGCACGCAAAATAAAATTCTTCTCTCTTTGTGACTGGTGACTAGCTACGCACCGGGCTTGTCCTAGGAGCACACGTTTATCGCATATCATATTGAAGATAAGTAAAGCAGGATTATCACACGAACACACACACATACACACACAGATAACAGAGAGGTTATAACGATCGCAGTAGTTTAATCACCAAGCAAGATAGGCACACACACACACACACACATACAGATAACAGAGAGGTTATAACGATCGCAGTAGTTTATTCATCAAGCAAGATGGTACAAAAGCAAAGCCACAGAGCCACCCACAGACCTTAATAACCAGTTCTGGAAAACGCTTGCGGCTGGGAGCCCGAACTATACTCTGACGGAAATTGAAGTCATAAAACGGCAATCGGTCCTAACAAACACAAATGTTCTTATAAATGGCACAAGGAATTTGCGGCAAGAGAATCCACGACATTAGCCTGTAACCGATTTTGAGTGTTGCCAATACTGATTTGTAAACCAATTGGTAAAATGTTATTAAATTTGGGTACGTATCGTTTGAAGGTTGGTACTATCCACAAATCATATGGGCCTGGCAACAGTGATGCCATAATTATATCAGACAGGAGATTTATTGAGTGAGGTGTTACCTTCACATTCGTCACATACCGATGTATATTTAGTTTGTATATAGGATATCGTGTACATGATGTACCCGCTTAAAACAAAAAAAAAAAAAAAAAAAAAACACATTTCTCGTTTCTTGTTGATGCAACCAACAACAAGATCGTAATTATAAAAGACCAAGCAGCTTTCCCTTTTATGATAGTTTTATTCTGACAAGTCCTTCATTTTTTTGATGAGGATTAACTCTCTATGCAAGCAGATTGAATTAGTACAGTAAATATTCAAGTGTTGTGTACATTGACAGACTGACAGCTACTTATATTTTTGTCGTCTGCTGCATCCACTGCTCATCACATTCATTCGTTCATTCATTCATTTAATTTTGTTCAATCATTTCTCCCACTGAAACATGTAGTCTGCTGTTGACGGATATATTTGCTCTTTATTCTTCTTTTTCTGCTTTTTTTTTTTTCTTGTTTTTTTTTTTCATTAACTCGTTTCATTTATTTGCAATAAAGAAATTGTTATTAGCTTTGTACTCGTTGAAAAAAAAAAAAAAGTAATGAAAAGGTTTCACATGAGCTTTTAGTAGATATTGAAAAAAAAAAAAGCAAAAAAAAAAATAAGATTCTTTATCTTTTGTTTTATTTATTATACAATTTTTGTTTCTTGTTTTTATTTTGTTTTTTTTTTTTTTTTTATTACTTTTTTCTTTCCTATATGATTTGAATGACAGTTTAAATTGAATTTTAATTTGGTAGATATACATACACAACAACACGTTGTGACTAAAACAATACTTACAGACAAGCTTTTGTTTTCATTTTTGAAATATTGATGAATCAGAGCAATTTAATTGAACATTAATTTTGTATATGAACGTAAGAGAATATAACTTGTCTGAGCTTAATACATCATCATCATCATTATCATCATCGTCATTATCATCATCATCGTAAAAAGAAAAGACCAGGAAGTTTTATTAAATGTCAAAAGATAAAATTGTATATTAATCAAAAGAGCTGAGTGGGTGATGTACATAGAAATGCACACAATGGCACCATTATGTGGGGGAATAAAACTAAATTTTTCATTTTCATCTTATTTTAAAAAATTTCCATAAATTTTTCATCAAATCTTTCTCTTAAAAAAAAAAGAAATCAAAAGGCGAAAAATTATATTACAGTGGCTGTAATTCTGCCGTCAGGGTAGGGTAAACTTAACTAGCCCCCCTCTTTCCACTACCCTTCCCATTCCCCTTTCCGTACTACTGTAATATGCAATTAAACTCGTTATTATTAAAGTTGATTGAACTAAGGTTCGCCGTGAAAGCCGTTTGGCTTTCATGCTACACGTAAGTGGCGTTAAGTATCGTGATCGAGTAAATCGGAAGGGTGTTTGTAGTTTCGGGTCCGATCACGTCAGGTGACTCTTTATATTATGGTTTTGAGGACTTTAAACAGGAGGACCATAAATGCATTTATCACTAGACACTGTAGAGGCGGAATTGATTCGTAGTTGCCGAAGCACGAAGAACTCGCCTCTTAATGTAATAGTTCACTATATCAGATGTCAACCGGGCGTAACTACACTTGATGTTCCATCTCTTAGGTAATGGATTTAATTTTCGATTTTTGCAATACAAGATAACCAGCCCCGTTTAATACGTCTGAAAATGATCGGTTCGAGGAGACTTTTTGTTTTATACTTTAAAAGCTTTGTCATCATTCCGAAGCTAGCACAGTTGGCGAGCCAAAACTCTGCATAGTTTTATAGCCTAATGCACTAAAGACCAATGACAGCTGAAGTTTTAACTTCTTAGCTTTGGTTTTAGGGCAAGCCGATTATGTTTACCGACCATGTGTACCACACCATCACATAGTTTCAAGAGATCTGCTTGATAGCGCATTGGCGGTCTTAAATGCAAATATTTCCCATAATCAGTGAGCGAAAGTCAACTTGTAAACCTAGAACCCCTTTGTACCGATGCCCACCCATAACGGTGTTTTAGTTCTCAACCAGTTTGTTTCATGTTTCATTGGTGCCCATGCAATACAGATCAGTTGTTATTTTAAGTATCGATTTCAGTCGTGATAGATGTGCTTGATGGCTCCCACATGCTACATTAGAAGCCTTACCTTACCTCTTAATATAAAGAAAGTAAGGAAAAAATAAAAACGACGCTCGGACGTTTGAAATCAAGATCAGGCTCGTCACTCCTTACTTACTATCAATAAATGTCCGAAGTTCGCTTCAAAGTTAACAAGGAGCTTTAGTAACGTTTTGGGTGCCTTGGTGTACTTGCAAAAACTTTCGAATAAAGCCCGGACATGTGAATATTTATTGTTAATGCCAAATTCACTTTTCACTCCCGACAAAGTTTACTCCCGTTCGAGTCTAAAAGTTGCTTTGCTTGTCTTGTAATTTAGTTGGAGTTTTCCTAAATAGGTTTTGAACTAAGATTGCCCTCCATCGCTGCGCTTAAAGCGATCGCGACTCTTAAGCTTCTGTTAGACCACCGCTAGGTGGCCAGTTGTGGTCGCTTCAATGCCTTACCTTTGTATAATTATTTTGTTACATAAATTTATTATGCAGTGCAAGGCAGAAAAATTTTCATTTAAATTAAAATCGAATATTTTTGTAATGAATGATCGGTTGTGTCCGTCCAACCGCATAAGGCTATTATCAACATTTTAACATAATTTAATTGAGTTTTTATGCTTATGAGTCCTGAGTGAGAAAGTCTGTAACTAACTCTTCAGCATACGGATAAATCCTCCTAATGAAGAAATTCCATTAATTAAAAAAAAAAGAAAATAAATAAATAAATTGGAATATATTTAAGTCTAGGCCGACGACTAGATGATACCAAATCTCTGATGTCAAAATCTATTAAAAAATGTTATAAATAATAATAAGGGGAAAAAATTCAGCATACAAAACTCTGTCTTTTTACCTACCACAGCTTTAATAATATTTCTACGTATAAGGCGACCGTACCTCATGCAGGCACTGAAAGTCGATCTTAAGTTTTTGTTTTTTTTTCCTGGTTTTTTTTTTTTTGTTTCTTTCTTTGTTACATATAATATCGTGCTTGAATGAATATAACAAACCATTGAAAAATGACTAAACAATTAATCACTCAAACTGCAACAGATTCAACAAAGTGAACGTCTGTCCGTATCTGTTTCATACCACCCTGCAGCATAATATTCATGTAAATATGTGCGCTTAGGCTTATTAACATTTTAGTTCTAAAGAACTAGATTTAGACGCCAAGCAAGAACTACATTAACTCAAAAAATTATTCGCTCACTCACCTGCTAAATAGCGATCACTTTGTGAACGTGAATAACGCAGTGTCTGCAAAATGGAAAATGAGAAGACGATTTAATATTAAGATTTATACATATATATGCTTTGTATGTTTATGTATGCGTGCGCATGCGCATAAAAAAGGGAGGTTAAGCTCCATTAAATTCTGTTAATAGCATTTAATTAACTTGGAATATGTTAGCAGTGGTGGTCTGTCTGTTTCGGTTTTTCCACTTTTCTACTTAAATACAAAACTTACCACATTCTGGTTGGCAAAGTCGTCGCGACGTTTCTCTTGTTTTAATAGTAACGGCGCCGAATTTGATTTGGTGGAGAGCTCTTGGGTATCGAGTATCTCATGACCGCTGTGTAATGAGGCGCTACTGGGCGATGGTAACTCATGGAAATGTGTGGGCGCCATTAACGATTGAAATGGTTCTTGACGTAAAGCCAAGCATAATTGATTACGATCCGTGGCCAAACGACGATCACGTAAATGTTGTAACTTACGTGCCAGCTGAGCGTGCGGATGATGGGGATGAAAATGAGATGAGATGTGATTGTGCTGTTGATAGGCATTGGGAAGCGAAGAAGTATCTAACGAATGACTGCGACATTTCTGAGCTCGTCCTCCCCTTGGCACCATAATAGGTGAGGCTGAGTATTTGCGTCTCAATACCACGCTGTTGGTATCGCTAAGCGAACTTTGATTATGAGAGTTAGGTACTTGAGGAACACCACCACTTCCGGCACTAGCACTACTAGCATCGCCATCTGTGTATTCGCAATCACAATAAGCAACAATTTCAAATTCATCGTGACCTTCATCTTCTTCATCCAGCAAAACGTAATCATCTATTTGTCCGCCATTATCATTAACAGCAACAGCACGATTTTGGGTTTTCGATTTGTTCCGTTGTTTTTTACCACCACTTTTTAAAACATTTTGTGTTTCCGCCTCAATAATCAAATCGTCAAGTTCCTCTTGCTCTTCTTCGTCGTCACCTTGAGTTTCATCGCACATACTTAATACTTCCAAGAGGTCGGGATCTTCTGACGATGCGGTCGAATTAACTTTTTGGAATTTAATTTTCCTCAAAGTTTCCAAACTGCTTACCGATTCATTATCCGTTTGCTGGTGATGATTATGGTGATGATGATGATGATGATGATGATGATGCGGAGGCAATTGTGGATGATGAGTACTTGTTACACTCTTCCAAAACGAAATATCTTTGGGTGGTGTAGCTGTGCCAATGCCGCTCTCGTTATGATCATTATCTATGCCCGATGAATCCAACGAGATGCCAGATTTACCTGAACTTAACACACCAGAGGCTTCTTCACAAGCCGAAGATGAAGTAGAACTGAAATCGAAATTGCATAGCATTAGAGTATTATTTTAATATCTCTTTACATTTGTATTCGAATATTATTAATATTATAGCCATCACGATAATAAGCCTAACGAATTGTCAAAGGCACACGAAGAAAAGTAAAATAAAAGAGATATAAGTCGCCCCTCCCCCTCTTAGATAACCCGGTCTCAGGATGAGAAATCCTTTGAACTGAGCGTTTCAAAAGTAGCGATTTCATGCCAAACCGCAGCAATACGTACGTAAGCCATTTTCTAATGTAATCTTAGAGATTTCTTTGCATTTTTTTGGTTAAGATTTTAGAAAATACCATTAGATGGCCGGCTGAAGTAAAGAACAATTGTTTAAATAAAGGAAAAAACCAAAAAAAAAGCGAAAAAATTACAAAGCATTCTAAACAACTCCCCATAGAGGCCACACATGAACTGCCAATGTAGCCACAGATTTGGCCAAACTCTGTGCCAGACTATCTATTGATTCGTATACACGAACACATAATCGTTTATAGTAATTATGTCTCTATGGATTTTTAAGCAAAATACAATACAACATGAAGACAGCAACAAGGTAAACAGATGTATGATACGTTCGTGAACAAATGGCAAATAATAAGAAAAACTTACTTATTGTCTTCATCGACGGCGCCAACACTCCTTAAAATCGATTCCTCTGATGTCCAGATTGTTGAGGTTGAACCTTTTTTGGTAGCATCATTGCCATGTAAAAGATAATTTGTTGTGGTCCCGGTTGTTGTTGTTAATGTTGTTGTTTGTGGGGCGATTGTTGTCAAGTTTAACTTAGCGGTGGACGTTATATGCTGTATACGTTTCGCTATGGAAGGTGACGTTGTCATAATAATGTTTTTGTCAGCATGATTTCTGTTTTTATTATTATTATTATTATTGCTGTTGCTGTTGCTGTTGCTGTTGTTGTTGTTGTTATTACTGTTGTTGTTACTGTTGTTAATGCAATAATGATTTTGTTGCATTAATGTTGACAGTTGTTGGCTTTGATCTATGGATGTATTGCGTATATGGTCCATTTCATTATCCAATTGACGTAAACGTTTCAAATGCAATAATTCCAGTTCAGAAGGAGCCGACACCGTAGAAAGATGTGGCACAGCAGCAGCAGCCGCAGCGACGGCAGCAGCAACTGCAGCAGATGTCTCTTCAATTTTCAGTATGGTCATTGGAGTTGCTGGCATGGTGGATGTTGCATCTGCCGTTGATACGATGTCACTGTCATTCCTGGCAACTGCTGCTGTATTAATATGTGCGATGGCCTCCTTGCTTGGCGAATTTGTCAGATTGTGATGATGATGATGATGATGATGATGATGAGTTGTAGTTGCTGCAGCGTCCAGCGCGCCATTAAATGCGTCAGCTGAACTTTGACGCTGTTGTTGCAGCAATTGCTTACCGTGAGCCGTGTCACACGTTATACTTCTATTATCAGGCTGATGATTATGATGTAGCTGCTGCTGGTAGATACCCATCGAATTCGATGGTGTTGGAGCCGATAATGTTCTTAAGAAAGCCACGTTTGTTTTAGCTGGACCACTGGTAGCAATAATGTTGGTAGCATTGGCATCCGCTAGTCTTCTACCACAATCAAGGTTAAATGATTGTAATGGTATTGTAGCCTAGAAGATATGAAAAAACGTAAGAAAAAAAAATTAAATTTTTTTTTTTTTTAGTCATAAGTTAACGTTTGCGACTGCTATGATAATCTTGTTAAAATGCAAAGATAATATTTTTTCTTTACTGAAGAGATTCCTGGCTATCTACTGCCTGCCGGTAAGCAAAACGGGTACACAATGTTCATAAATATGCCGCCATATGGCTACTGATGTTAAAAGTTAGCTGGTTGCTTGCTGGTTAGTTGGCTGGCTGGCTAGTTGTTCAGTCTGCAACGACTATTTAGTTATGAAAGCGACATGTTTTCAACGTCATGAGGCTTTAAAACGCGTGATTGAACAACAATAACAGTGCAATGCTAATACGACATCAGCATCAGCATCAGCATCATCATCTGCATTGTTCGTATCTCAAAAGAGGATATTTGCGATTTGTTTTTATTATTTTATGTTGTTGTGCGTTCACTTAAGGACCTTGAATGCGTAATGAGTTAAGAGTACTCTTGTCTTCTCCTCTACATATATATATATATATATATATATATATTCATTGTCATTTCATGGGATCTTCTATAAGATCTTTCGTTAACTGCTTTTGTGCATATATATTTTTGAATAAAACAACAACAACAACAAAAAAAAAACATTCAATATCAACAGTGATAGCCTCTTTACATATTTAAACGCATACATTAATACTATTATATATGTGTATATATATATATGTAATAGAGTTTGCTGAATAGTGAACGTCACTAATGGTAGTGTCAGAAAAGCATAAGCAAGCAAAAGCTAGCTATACACCGAGACTTCAAAAGTTTATTCAACAGGTTTTTTTGTTTTATATGCGAGTGTGTATGTGCGAGTGTGTACGCATTGCATTTGTATGTAAATTTTTTGTTGTTGTTTTTTTTTTTTGCCTATTTATTCCTATTGTCGGTGCTTTTCTTGCTCTTTCCATCATCATCGTCCTCATCGCCATCGTCATCGTCCTCGTCGTCGTTGTCATGACTATCATCATCATCATCATCATCATCTTCATTGTCATCATCATCATCATCATCGTCGTCGTTATCAATAGCTATTTTACATAAATGCTTAAAAGCGTCAAAGCATATCATTTAAACTGCGGTTTTGCTTTCAAGCAGAAAACGATTTGACAGTTTCTTCTTCATTTTCTTCTCTTCATCTTTCTTTTTTTCTGTTTCTTTGTTCTTCTTGCATATATTGCAAAGAGTTAGTTTCTCGTCATTGGCAAGAAAAAAAAACAAAACAAAAATTTAAATAAGCAAAAAAAAAAAAATTGTCAACAGAATGCGTTCAGACTTAGAGATACAGATTAATGCTAACAGGCGATCGGTTTGTCTGTCAGTCGGCCCCTGTATACTTTAGTCATGTCAAGGTTAAATTCAAATTTATGGGACATTAAATGACAACATTTTTGAAGTAAAATTGATGCTAAACTCTGTATAACGAATTAACAACATATCGTCGTCTTTGCATTGTTTTTTTTTTCGTTTTTTTTTTTTTGCTTCTCCTTCTTCGTCTGTCGCCTTTTGTACAAAATTCAACTTATTTCGCAATTTCTATATATGGTAAGAAGCGTTGCGTTTAGTTTTATCCGTAGAGGAAAGATTATAAAATGTCACGATCTTGCGCACAAGTCGTTAAAAATGCATATGACGCGCGCTGATATTCTATTTGAATTTATATTTTTTTTTTAACGCCAAAAGCAATTACTTTGTATGCACAATTATTATCAAGTAAAGGTTAGAGAAAGCATACAACAATAATTAAACAGGCGGTTAAAGTTGTTTATTGAATGCCTTCGCTTACGCTAATTATGAATGCCATCAGCAAAATGTTAACCAAACGACGACTCCTTTTGATCCGCACATAATTTGTTGAAGGGCATGCAAACAGTTAAATGTTCTTTGGGGGGCGAGTGCAAAAGTAAAGGTGGAGGCAACTCGTACTTTATGCTTAAACTCAGAACAAATCCCATGAAGGAAAAAGGAAAGCAGGAAAGGAATATATGTCCGCATTGGGTATAGTAAAGTGTATGTATACAGTCTCTGTGAAGTGTAAAGGGTGTAAAATGACAAAAAAAGAAAAGTAGAGTAAAGAGTGGAAGATAACGGAATAAATGAAGGTCGAAAGAATATTTATACCCCTCAGGCGGAGTCTGAGCTAAAAAAGCACTTTCTTTCTTGTTTATCCGATGTTATATAATATTGACTGCGGCTGACTTCCTGGATTGCAATTTTCATGAAAGGTCGAAGTTGTTTATGTTTTCTTTATCTATGTGATATGATTTTTTTTTTTTTTTTTTGAAGGACGAAATGGGCTTTCTTTCCTATTAGATAAGTGAATAGCATGTACGAAGAGACAGATAGCAGCGCCCAGATGTTGTCTTAACACGCAAATGTATCAAATATGAGTTTGGGCACTTTTCGAGGAAATCCTATCAAATGCGTGAAGCCGAGCTTATAGTTGTATTTACATAGAGATAATTTCTGCTTCCAATTGAGTAAATTCTGCACTAATTTGATTGTTTTACAAAAGCCATTAATGAAGTGACTATTCTCCGATAGGTCACTATTATCTATCCTTACAACTTCCAAAAGATATTTTTCATTTACATCTCAGTTTCTAGCAGCGCCCAGATGTTGTCTTAACACGCAAATGTATCAAATATGAGTTTGGGCACTTTTCGAGGAAATCCTATCAAATGCGTGAAGCCGAGCTTATAGTTGTATTTACATAGAGATAATTTCTGCTTCCAATTGAGTAAATTCTGCACTAATTTGATTGTTTTACAAAAGCCATTAATGAAGTGACTATTCTCCGATAGGTCACTATTATCTATCCTTACAACTTCCAAAAGATATTTTTCATTTACATCTCAGTTTTTGGGGGGAAAAAAAAAACTGGTGGAATACAGTACATTTTTAAGCATTGTATGTCAATGCCGGCACATGCCATGTTCTGAGAGAGCCAACCTAACTCATTTACATATATAGGAGTCTTTCAGCAAGACTTATTTTTGATCTGCCAACAAACAGCTGCTGCTGCGACGACGTTAGGTAAGTAAATGCTGGGCGGTTTCTATATTCAATCATTTTGTATTGGGAAATGTTTTGACAAGATCGATATTTTTAATGAGTTGTCGTATCTGAAGCTCAGAATTTTCAAGGGAAATAGTCGAATTGAGAGTTTGACAAAACCGATATTTCTTGAATGAAACTTTCCACTATAATGACTGTCGTAACTCGACATTAAACCACAATGGGTAAAACTGCTTGGTAAGGTTCTTAAGGCGGTAGTGTAATTGTGGCCTATACTTTTGGTTGTTTACGGTAAATAGACTCTTTACCAAAAGGTGTTAACGGACAATATTTGTCCCAAAAATGATGGCATCGACCTAAACGATGTTTATTAGACGACAACCTCTCGAAATGGAACTTTAAATTTGTCAGGGGAGCTCCTACGCTTTAGCATCATTATGCCGCTTATTTTTTACGCTTCTCGCAACGTTCTCCATGTTAATTGTGACCAGCAGCGTTTCGTATTCTGAAACACAATATTAAAATCGCCATTGGTGTAGTAAGGCCGCTATTATATGAAAAGCATTGTTCTCTTTTTATTTGCATCAATTTCCCTCAACAAGAATCAAATGCATTGATTTCATTACGGCTCACAGTTTCCGAAAGCCCTAAGAATGC